>VXBB01012525.1:305753-334443 GCA_013399915.1 Illadopsis cleaveri
TCATGCATTTTAAATGAGGTATCATACCTGAGGTTAATGTCATATTGAAGTGTTCTTGTTTATTTCTAGTTTTCAGAATAAATTCAAGCAGACGTTTTCCTCTGAGTTTCACTGCCATTTGCCTCATTAACATACTCATTAAAAGGAAAGATGAAATAAAGCTTTGACATTTCCATATGTATTTCTAAGTTACTCATCTAAAATACAGTAAGTCAAAAGAGCAGAAGGCTTTGCAGATAAAAAAAAGCAGAAGAAATATATTTATTTAGGACTTACTTCATTAGCATTAATTAAGCTTTTACTTCATTTGCATATGCAAGTGTTCTTGCCAGGAGGGGGTGCCAAGTACCCACAGCACTAATTATGCAAAAAGAAAACACATGGCAAATATTTTACAGAAAGATAAATTACCATGTTTTATAGCAGTTGTACATTACCTTGATAGACCAAACAGTAAATGGAGCTTTCAGCAAGTAATGGCTGTTAAAGCAGGTGTTGAGCAAGGCAACTGCACGAGAACAATCCTGCTAATTCCTCATTTACTAAAATTAGTCCAGTGCTTATCTGAGTACATGGAAAATAATACAACATCAAAGAACTTGGCTGCTGCACTATTTGTCTTATCTAAAACAGTCTTTGAAAGCCATTGGGGGAAAAAGGCTAAAATTTTGGCAAAAGGCAATTATACGGCAATGTCATGTTAATACAGTGTCAGAAATATTTGCATTTTTGTGAGGCAATAGGTATTGATGGGGGAATGAAGAGAAATTGAAGCCCCAAACATGACAAAAGGATAAAGATAAGATGACTGATCGCAGAGCAAAAGGGCAGAGAGATCCTGAAATGGTACATTTATTAACAGAAATTAAAGCAGATTTTGCTCTGGTTTATTTCTGTTGGTATGCTGGTTTTTAGGTAGTTTCAGTACAAGGTGAGGTCCTTTTTCATTCTTTATGTAAAAGCTTCAGCTTCTAAGATCTATTATTTGCGAGTGACTTTTTTTGTTTTAGTTTTTTTGGAAGATGAGGGCAACTTACAGATTTTTAATATTTAAAGTACTTTCTAAAAATTGATGAGAACATCCTGAATCTACAATTCAGCTACAGTCAAATTGTTCTTAGTGTATACAGCCTAATAGGTAATTGGACTCAATGATGACCTAAATTTAAAAAAAGCACTGTAAAAGCTCATCCTCAGTCCTACCATTTGATAGTGTTATATTTTGTTGGTGGCATCAATTTTTGACAAAGCTTCTAAAAAATCACTTCCTTTAGTATTCTGGATAGTTCTACTATTTTCTTGATTTCTCCTTGGTTAAAAGATGTATTAATTTTTATACATAGATACTCATCTGTAAGTCAATAGATCATTATTTATACTGATCCACCCAAACATGTAACTCAAACTCCCCTCAGAATCACTTAATATTTCAAAACAAAAATGAGCATACTGCAATAAATAACACAAAACATCTACTATAAACACAAAGGCAAAGTGACTTGCATAGATGTATGTTCATAGAATAAAGTGAAATAAGGTATTTTATACAACATAAACAACATGTACTACCACCAAGGCAAAAAAATAATTATTTATTATAATATTTTATATTACCAGGTATGGGTTATCTCTTTTTCAGACACAAGCAGTGAGGTTTTTAATCAATAAACTGGAGGCAGAAAAATGTTGATGAAACAAATTAGATTTTTAGTTGGGTTTGTCTTTCCTGGAATTACTTAATGCTGCAGTGATGGATTCTATGGAGGCCAGGTAAAGAGATAATCAACTAACGACTTGCACAATTTTAAACATGAGTAATGTTTGGCAAATACGTAAACAGCTCCCTAACACACTGTGACACAGAAATGGTATTTTAGATCTGGCACAGTTCTAACACAGTTAAAAGGCAGCATTTTAAAGAGTGTGACCTTGAAAACAGTTCTCATTTTAAGAGCTATGTGACCTTAAGATACATTAATTCTTTAGGTAAAAGTTTCTTCTCCCCAATGGCAAACATTTTCAATTTCACCACCAAAATGTCATGACTCAAGCAGCAGATGTTTCTCTGAGCTTTCCTCTTAATCACTACAAAACCCTCTATTCTAGGTAAATAGCAAGGAACTGAAATAACTTGCAACCACTGTGGTAGCTTGAAAACAGTGGCACTGTGGCTCAGTCACCTGGCATCTGACACAAAACTAACTCTGTCCTTCACAGCCACACAGGGCATGCTGGCCCATTAGGCAGCCCCAGAAATTACTCTTAACAGTAAACTTAGACTGACGCATGCTTTCCACAAGGATGTAAAATATTGCATACCCTTGATTTCACTGCAGCCATATTATATATGTGCAATAAGCAGTTCATGGCTTCATACATGTTTTCCTTCCTGATTTTTTATTCCTTCATGTCCTTATATTATCTGTTTGAACATCTTGCCAATTCCTCCTCACTGGAAGACCTTAAGATAACTATGCAGGCTGCACTGTTACTTAGAACTATGGACTGAAAACATCTTATTTTACACTATAGCCCACCTATCAAAAAATAGATGATCCAAGTCCATATCTTATCCCCCTGTAATCTGGATTTAATCCAGGACTTTCCAAAGCTGGGTTCTTAGTCAGACATACCTGTGCCTTATGTTTCACATTTTGTGCTAGTTTTGCTGACCAGTCCTGGCTATAGGATTGCTATTCATTTCTGCACCACAGATGAGGGGGGTGTTTCCCCTCACTACAGATAACTACACACACTCTATCTCTGTGATGGCACACAGCACAGTCATGGGTCCTTCTACACCAATTTTTTGTATATAAAATTAATTTCTTCTCCAATTGTTCCCCACTTGTTCTTCAGTTGTAAAGAATGGCGCTTGGAGATTACCCAGGCTAATACACTATGATTATTTTATTTAGAGTAAGTATTTAATTGCTTGTTTTATTCATGAATTATCGTTATTTCCTTATTCCATGGAAAAAACATGTAAGTTTTGTTCAGGAAGGTAAACCACTCAGTGTGTTTGGCAGCATGGGTCTACGAGACTGCAGCTTTGTTTGCACCCAGGTACATTCCATTGAGAGCTACTGATGGATTTTCATCATTGGATCTCTCCCTTTATGCCTTCCTCTGTGCCCTGTTTCAGTGCTGGTTGTTTTCTGTAGTGTTTTACTCAAAACCCACTAATGCAGTGTTTGTTCCAATGACAAATTTTCTAACAACCATTGTGGCAATGAGTCCTCAGCCACACATCTTTCCTCTGCCTAACCTGTTCTGCTGGAATGAATTCTCTATCCTGCTTCTGCACGAGGCAGATGTTCCTTTGGACAGCAGCAACAGCCATTACTCACAACAGTCTTTATTCATTCATGCTCCTTCTACATTTTTTGGCTGGCTGCTGAAGTGGGAGGGTAATGCAGCAAGGCACTTCTGTCACTCTGGAAACCTCCTTTTGCAGCACGAACAGCTTCAAGAGGACATCCCTCTATAATTGGCAATTCCTAAAGTCACCTTCAGTGGACTGTTCCTGCAGGTGTACATCTCTATGGCAACACTCTGTGCCATTCAGAGTGCAGGGAAGATTTTGTGTTCAAAGTTATCATTTCCTGGCTCTGCAGACCATATGGCAGCATAAAACGCACAGTAGAGCAGATATTTTTAAAGCATGACATTAACTTTACTGGGGACATTAACAAAGATGAGTAATGTTGTCCTCACTCAAGTATGAATTATGCCAATGTTTGCAAATTCGGATGATTAAGGTTGTACCTAAAATGATCACCTGTTTTTTTTCAGCTCTGAGATGTAGTAGGAGTCCACCCGTGCCTGTATCTGAAAGCATCCATACATATTTTCAGAATGACATTTTAAGCAAAACACATAAAGATAGCATAATTCTGATTTATTTTTCTGAGGTTTATGATTGGTAAACCTGACCCTGTTCTAATGAAATATCTCAGGAAAAGAAAAAGCTATTTTCTCAGTGATCACTGCACTTAATTTTAGTTCTACTTTAGATTACTGATCCTCTGATCAGCACAGACAAATGTCCAGATCCTCTGTCCAGCACAGACAAATCTCACAAACTGCAATTTAATTAAAATATTTCTCACATCTGTTCAATTTTGCAAATGCTTTTCCTTTCTACTACAACCTACATGGTTTGCCACATTCCATAATGCTGCCAGGTAAATAATCTATGTATTTATTACCACTAATCCTGTTGCCATGCTCTCATCACTAATAAATTAATGTGTCTAATTATTAAAACCTACCAAGCATGTTCCAATTACTTTTTCTCACCTGCCTCCACTTCTCCTTAATGCAAGACATTGCAACCAGAAATATTTTTTACTTTCCAATCATCTTGATGAATGATACAAAGCAACAGGGTATATTCTCTAGACATTCAGCTTACAGCCTCTCTACATGAACAAGCTGGATGTGCAAGGAGGCCCTGGGATCATGCCTGGGGCATTAATGAGCTTATTAGAACACTGTAACAAGGATTATCTGAATTTCTTATGCAGAACTGAAGATTTAATCAGTCTCTTGCCTTCAGCTATGAACACAGGTCAGCTTAAAATAATTGCTGTTCTAAAACCACATTTTTTTTTCTTCTTGTATTGACATTGGTTATGATGACCATGGATGATTAATGTTCATTAAAAATGGTAAAACTTCTGGAAAAAAAATTATGCATGAAACATGGCATCTTGTTTTATTATTATGAATTCAATGCTGCACAGCTGACCTTGGCATTAATTTTCATACTGAAATGAAAACATCACTTCTCATGATCACATCACATCACATTTGGAGGCTAAGCTTTTGCCCATAGTTTTCATTGATATTGCACTGAAAAGAAAACTGCTTTTCACCTTTAACTTTCCTTCCCACACAGCAGTAGCCATAAAGATGGTTATCCTGAAAATCACTTGAGTGCACATTTAGATGATTCTTTCAACAACTGAACAATTTGCTAATTGGGGGTCAGCCTGGAAAAACATATTTTAAATAAAAAATAAACAAATAAATAGAGCTCTCCTAAAAGCTGTAATAGGAGCATAGTAGGACAGTGCAGAAATACATAACATAACTTATCTTAAGGCTTTCAGTTTTGTTATTACCTCAGTCTGTCTGGAGTCCATACATTTTTAATGACTGTGCTTACCAGTTGCTGTCCATGAACACCCCAGGCTGCATACTGTAAAACTGAATCCTCTACTTCTGGAGGGTTTAACTCCCAAACTTCCCTTGAAAAAAGGGAAACATTTTTACTTGAACACGCTGGCATCACCTCATGGATAGAGACAATAGCATAGTATGGAAAGAACAATGTGACTTACCTCGTGTGTATGTTATAAATCACATATGAAGCTGTATAAGAAGAATGAAAAACCTGTTAAAAAAAGAATAATAATAATTACAAGACAAAATACAGGATTAAATACAGACTACCACGAGGGCAGTCACAGTCTTTCAACCCCTGTAAACACTGATACCTTTATTACTGAAGAATGTTTTACTGAATCAGTTATAACCAATAGAACTGAATCAGGTTTTGAAAGCTGTAGGAAGGACACACATATTCACCTGTTAATTTAACCAGACACTGTAACAGTGCAATAACTGCACAGAAAATGTCCCAATTTCAAAAATCTGCATTCCTGTTTAAAAAAAAACAAAAAACAAAAAATCCAAAAACCTCACCCCCCCACATGCCCCCTCCAAAACCCCACTGAGAAAAACCTCATCTTAGGAAAAAAGCCATACTTTTTTTCTTCATCAAGCTGTGTCAAAATGATTGCACAGGCATCACAGTTATTCTCCTTGAAGTGCAGACCAGTACAGGGTCATATGGTATTTTTCTGACCACCTGCTCTCAACAGCCTGAAGGATCTCCCAGGTGGGGCTCACAGAACAGAAATGCTCTGTGTTTAGTAGGGCTCTGTTTGCTGTGGCTTTCATTAAATAAGTTTTGGTCTGGGTTTGGCTGACTTCCTTTGTTTTTCAGGAAAAGTCTGTTGAAGGTTTCTTGTCATTCTGAGTAAATTATTTTTCACCAAACCTTTCTCACTCAAGAGCAAGTTACCAGTGACTTCTGGATTCAGAACCTGTAGGATTCTCAGAATTGAACAGAAGAGCACTTACAGTGTGTAATGTGATGGACCACCACACCAAAGAGCTCAAATCAAAGTAAACTGTTACACATTCCCTGGAGTCAAACATTAGTCTATACACAGATAGTAAATAGCAGACATTTTGCTCTCTGCTAGCCTTGACTGATTGATTTTTACCTAGCTCATTTTTTGCCTCTACATCTTGTATCATGAAAGGATCATAATGCCATAGTATTAGTTTTAATATGATTTGAAATTACTTCATGATCTCGGAATATGAAATATATTTGCCACTAATTATTACTGATCTAAGCAAAAATCTTTTTTTAATGTAAATTTCTGCCAGAAAAAAACATTAGTTTACATCCACTAGACTTACTGCAGCTTCATGTCTACAGTTGCAGCATCCCTGCTTGGCAGGTTAAGGATTTATTTCTGTACAGGCTAATCCCAGCTAGATGGGGACAGCTACAGCTGTGAAGCCAAAAGCTTGACATGGATACAAGTGTCGGGAACTCCTCAGGTTGTATTTTCTGCTCTGGGAACCTTTCAGTGTCTCCTTCAAAGAGAAGAGGCAAAGGGGGATCCTACATGGATGGAGCCACTGGAATTTGTCACTATGGCACAGCAGAGGGTTTCAGAGGTTGTTGTTTTGTCTGGAGCCCATTCAATAACAGAGCCATCTGAAACATCCTTCCACTGACTCCCTTTTCATTATCAGTTCCCTGCCAACACATGTCAAGAATTTAGCATGGCCTAAATCTTTGCTGGCTGATGCAGCAAGAATCCCACAAAAGTCTCTAAGATTAGCAGCTCTACTTTGTGCAACAGCTGATATACCTTGTATAAAACTTCCCTTTGAGACAAAAATAATTTCCATTTTCCAAGTCTGTTGTGTTTAATGTCAGAACTGTTGCTTAAAAAGAATGCTATATATATTAACAAGTATGCCCCAAACTTTTTTATATTTTATATTACAGCTAAACAGTTGTGTCATGCAAGGTACCAGCCTCTTCTGAGAAGTGTGACTGAAACAGAGACAAATGGTAAAATCATGGTGGTTTCTGCACAGGGTGTGCACTGCCAGAGGTTACCCAGAGGGGCACTTGCCAGCTGCTTCTAAAGGCCAGCTACAAAGAGAAATGGGTCTCTTGCACTTGTGGGAAAAGGGAAAATTGTATCAAAGATAATGTATGTGGGGGGTTGATAAATATTTTGAATAGAAATATTTAAGATGTAAATTATTAGACAGAATATATTTCAACAAGAAATGCTAAACTAATAAGTCATTCTGACAGCTTAAACAGAAAATATACTGTAACAACAAGAACAACACTTCATATATCATGTGGAAATTCTGCTCCTGCCTTGTGTAACATTTCTGTCTAAACATTTATGCAGAAACATTAATATCTGTTGAAAAAAGTTGAAAGAGCTCCACTTCTAGTGGAGACCAACACTACAGTGAAGTCACTTTCAGACAGGATGCTGACATTTTTCTCGATTTACTCATATTAGTTTTAGCTCTTCACAGGAACGCCATGTATAAATTACAAGTACGAAGCTTCCTAACTCATCTTGCTTGCAAGAGCCACACACTGAAACACAATCACCATCAAAATGAAATCAATAAAAAAGGATGTAGAGAATGTTTCTTTTTCTAGCTTGTATAGAAAGTGCTTAGGAAGCTCTTGTAGCTTTGTACAAAGGCTTGACCTGTTTGGCTTCCTCTTGCACAGAGCTGTGTCAGTGGCTGGGACGGCTCCTCCCTAACACCATCACACAACATCTGGCACCACAGGGAGGAGTACCAGCAACCCTCAAAACAGTTGGATCAAACCTCCCACACAGCCACCAGTTGTGTCCTCTGCAGAAGAGGCTGTGGGAATGCAAGCCCTGTATAGCTAAGCAGAAAAAAACCTGGTAACTTATGTAGCACTGGTCCCTCTAACAGTGTATTTACAGCCAAGGCTGGCTACTATGTGCAACAGTCAAACTCAAAGTGCAACCATTCCCACTCCAAAACGTTTTCAGACATTTCTTGTACTCCATGCCCTCTAACTGAGGTGCTATCAAAAGACTGAAAGACTAATATTTCAACATGGTCATTGAATTGCTCCAATTGAGCAAAATGAGAGATGTGAAACTGAGGAAAAGGGTTTGGTTGTAGTGAAAAATATTCATCCCCTACATACAGAGAGAATCAGTTAAAGATTATGGACACACAAAACATCTCTAAGAAGAAAAGCAATATAGGAGAGAAAAGCCTCTTAAAATATTAAATGCATTACAGCGATTTCTGCAGTGTCATATCAGCTGAGGAAAACAAAAAAGAGGAAAATGGCCTGCTATAATTTATTAAAATAATTATACATGTTAAGGTTGGGCACTGTGAGGAGCCTTAACTTCAGAAGTGGCATGTATGATTGCTAGGGTTCAAGCCTTTCTGACAAGTAAATAACTTGCCTGCTTCTATTATGATAAGCTGGAAAATGTTCCTTGCAATGTTAAGAACTGTGAAAATGGCTTTTTAGATCAGACAGACAGTATACCTCCTCCTCAGTACAATTTATTTAATTTTTCTTTTGCCACAGAATACAGTCGGTAACAACCATTGCATATTAAATATTTCTCCTGAATTCATTCTTTTATCAGTCTATAAAGTGATGACAAGCTTTCATCTGCTGCTGCTCAACACTGAAAAAGTTAGCTGCATTTGTGTGTGAAAAAGAAGAAATTACAGAACTCCATTACAAAGGACCTAAAAGAAAAAGGTGACAAAAGTATTTCAAGACAAATTGCTCCAGTCAAAATGTATTGAAATAACAATCTATTACTCAGCTAACAGCCAACAATAAAAAACACACATCAATCATGATCTGAACTTTCAGATGACACATTTAGATGAAGGTGTGATTCTTTCAACAGCTGAGTTCTGGAGTATTTTGTGTCCTTTATTCTCTGCCTTTCAAGGAATTATTTTTTCTTTCTGAGGTTTCTAAAAATGAAGTAATTCCATGGAACTCAGTGCATAGCCCAACAAGATGCAAGAAAACAGAGCTTTATACACTCTGCCAAATACACTCCAATAATTCTGCAATATGTTCCAGAAAATATCCAGTTCACTGTCCCTGGGTAATTTGGAAAACATTTCTCAGCAAAATAGTGTTTTTGCTAAAAAGCTGCCAAGAAAACCTCAGCAGCAGTATTTTTATGGTGTGATGAGAGCTCTCAGCTCCAGGGAAATGGAAGAGAGCTGATGACATTAGAACCTCGCAGAGCTATAATCCCAAAATGCTTGGGCATGCCAAACACCTTGATGCATCTTTTATCCATTTCCTGTATTATAAACCAATTACATTCTTTCATGTGTTATTTATTTAGAGCAATAATGATGCCTTCTTGCTGGCACGGCTTTTTGCAAGGTAGTGGAGTGACTGTCCTGTATTTTTGTTTTCACCCAAACAGACACCTGCAATCTGAACTCATCTCTGCAGTTCTCAGTGCTGCTACAGTCTGTAAATTCCAGTAAGATACCTCACAGGGCATAAAAGCACTCAGTCTGAGCAAGAACTATAAAAGGTGGATATGAAATACATTGAAAATTTCAGCACCTGCAGTAATGCTTTCAGTAATTCCAAAGCTTAACATTCAAATGGTGCCCATGTCTTGCACACAACATAGATATCCGTCTATTTGTATTGTACATAGCAAAGAGAACACACTATTTAACAGCCATGCCCTTCCCATTAGTTAAAAAAAAAAAAAGCAGCAAAGACACTAAATAACTAAAATTGCAGTGTTTACCATCATTCCCATCCCACTTATCTCCAAACACATACCCTGATTTGGAAAGAGAACCTTTGTCAGGTAAGGTTCAAAACCATGCAGATCTCTGATTCACCAGAGAGGTATCAAATCTTTTATGGGTTAATTTACACTTCTGATCCCATGAAAAACAAAATCTAGTATTTTAAGAGACTACTAGTCTGAATGAAAAATTACTATATTCCTGTTCTGTGAGTTAAAGAATTTAATCAGATTTGGACACAAATAATCGACCTTAGCTGGGTAAAGTTTTAACTCCTGCAGTATATGGATGGCTCCCAAAGAATATTTATTACTCATAAAAAGAGAAAGATCAAAAAACTGCTTTTATTGCTTCACAGGCACAAGTCAATTATTAGGCAGTTCAAAGCTATGACAGAATCCAACATGGAAAAGGTTTTCTGTGCTTGAAAGCTTTTCTATTTTTTCCAGCTACATCAGCTGCCCTAATAAAAGATATTACCTCTTCCCACAAATCTTGTCTTGTTTATCTCTTCAGGCCACCACATCTATAACAACAACATTATGGAGAAACAAATATTCCTAAGCCTAGCTGAAAAACAAAAAGGACTACCTAAAACTAAAAGTGATGAGTCCTAATTAATAACCTGCAGTACAGTGCACATCACCAAATTCATGTGAACTCAGAAATCAGGGGGCAGGACACAGTGAAGCAGGGAAGTAAACAGGAATACATCCTGCCAAGGACACTCACTTCTCCACTCATCCGTGGCCCCTCTCACTTTTGAAGATCTTTCCTAATACATCATTAAATGGTCTGGCACGTTCCCAAACTGCCTCAGTGGGTGAGTGCCAGCCACAGGAGCTACTGGCTGCCGTGCACAGTGTGAAAAACAGCAACACGAGTAGGATTCTGCCTTTATCCTCTTTTCTACACTTGAATTAAGCATTTGAAGAATTACTGCAAAATCTACTTATGCTGAAAACTGAACCAAAAAGCCTTTGCCATGGTAAAGTGATTAGAAGGCCAAGCAAAATGTAACCCATCATTCATCTGCCACTCATGCAACAAAGCACCCACACACAAATGACAAACAGAATCTCATTCAAAAATCCCAATCTGTAAGAAATCTCCGCTAAAGGCTCAAAAATACAATTTAGAAAAAGAAATGTAAACAGATATTGGTTCCTATTTTGCCTTTAGGATTTAAGCACCTTGGAAGAAAACTGGAGTATCTGAAACATACCATGAGCTACAAATAATGAGCAAGGACCAAATGCAGACTGGGGAGAATATGAGGGGATATAATGAAGCACAGGAAGGTTATGGAGATCTTTTGAAGGGATTACTGATATAAATGCAGTGTGCTTGTGGCCAGAAAATAAAACTGTATTATATATTCTCAGTAAGTTAACATATATTCAAGTTCACTCCCCATATAAAAACCACATCCTATACAAATTATACTAAATTATACAAAGTCTATGTATGTTATTTATATAAACTGGGCAAATAATTATGAAAACTATTTTTCCTGTAGCTAGTGATATTTTACTATCAATTTTGCTCAGAGAATACTGGTGTAATTCAGATTTCCAGCAATGAAAATGAGAAAAGGCTTTCAGCAGGTCTTTGATGTCACGTGCAAACTCTTTACTCTGATACACGTTTGGAGAATACCAGGTTATTTGTGGCCGAACTCCCTCCATTGTGGAAAGTCTGCTGAAAGCAAATGAGTTACAGTAGGAGGGGGCAGTCTCTGCTTTGTGCCATCAGGATTCCAAGCAGCAACTTCTTGCTCTCCAAGAAACCAGATTAACAATCACACAACCAGCTCCTATTCTCCATTTCCTTTTTATGAGCTTTAAGACACGTGACCTTGCTGGGACTGCAGTGCAAAGAGAATGGAATCAGTATCTAATGTGCTGATCACAAAACAATAAAAAAGATATATTCCTTTCTTATCTTTGTATTGCAAGATGTTCAGCACCCCGTTAGTAAAACCTGTGAGGGAGTTAATAAGATTAAATTAGGAGCAGCATGACTACTGCCAAAGGCAAAGCACAGCTGCTGGATGAAACTTCCATCCATTTTGCAATTTATGTGCTAAATAAATTAATAATGTTAATGGTATCAATAACATTGTGGCGAAATCCAAATTTCTCTAAAATTCTGTTATCATTCACCTCAGATGTTCCCCCTTTGCCTTTCCAGTCTGACTCCATGTGTTCTCCAGCATAAGAACTGCTGCTAAATGGGATTGAACAGCTAAGTATGGCACGGCCATGGTTGGGTTTCATGTAATTGGTTCCTTGGGTGTCTAAGAAGTGAAGAGAGAGCTCTGCAGCATTGAATTCTGAGCCACAGAGGGGCATGAAACCACTGGATAACACCTATGCTATCAGTGAAGAGTTTGAAAGTCCACACTCTACACTAATAAGTGACGGCCTCGGCATATTCATGAAAACAAAACTGATCAAGGACTGGAATTCTGCTGATTTCATGCCATGGCAACGAACACAGTGAGACCTCAGACTATGCATTGATAGCAAAGCTCAGCTTAGATTGGGATACACACCAGAAATGCTTCACACCATGCTCCAGTGAAGTGGCACCTTTAGCTCTTGGAGCTGTAGTATTTAACTGGTGTTTTCCTGGTGTTCAATTCAGTAAGTCAAAGCACATGAGTTAATGACTGATTATATCTGGGATAGAAAGAGCAACGGGGACTTCTCATTTCAAGTAGCATGACACAGCATATTCTTCTGCTGGTTTCAGAGCAAACTCTTAGAAACAAGCAACTGAAGAATCTCTAATACTGAGATGATGAATTGCCACCCATCTGTAAATCCTACCATTTCTACCCCATTCTGGAAGCAAAAAAAAATAGAAGTAAATTTTGCCACTCTTGATGTCTAAATCTTTATATATTCTTCCACAATTTTGGCCCTTTTGGTGAAATATCTGGTTTCTGAAAACTCTGTATATAATTGCAGAGTTAATTTAAGATAGAGCTTGATTCATTTGAGCACTGAAGTTATATGACAAGGTTAGAACTTTGAAAAGCATCATATTTATTTGTTTCAATCAGCATTGATTATTTCTCATGATTGATAAGAACCACTGCATATCATTGGTAGTAATTTATGGTCACCATTAATACTTTGGGGTATGAAATATTGCCAGCCATAACAACTATATGCTGCCAAACCAAAATAAATATAAAGGCGAGACATTTTGAGACACGTAATTTATCTTTAAGAAAAAAGGCTGTCAAGGAAGCCTAAACAAAAAAGCACCTCTAGAAAATCTCTTAGAGCCTCAACTGTTCACATAGAATTTTTCAATAAGATTAATTATCTCAAGAAAAAGACATCCACTGCAGAATGTAAATTAAATCACAATCAATTAAACTCAGCTCATATAACCAAGAGTAACGTGATACAAACCACAGTTCAGAATAAATGCAGAAACTTCTTTTTCTTCTGCTACATCAACAGCTGATAGACCATCATTTGGATATGCAACTCAATCAGTTTTGAATATATAATAACTTCAGATGAGTGAATTATTCAAGAAAGAATGTTCTGCATTGCCACTTCTGAAAGCCTCACATATCACTGTCATTTGAAATTCTATTAGTTACACTATCACGTAAAATATGTTTCTTGAGTCTTGTATGAGATGACTTATGACAAAAATTTATATGTTTGGGTTTTTTTCTGGCTTATTCACCTGCAGCATTAAAAAACAGGAATGACTGGACAGAAATCATTGTTACATGACAGTGAAACTGGTGAATCTCAAGCCTCAAGCAAAATACATGCTTTTTTTTTTGGTATAGATACACAGGTAGGAGCACTTTCTTTTCAAGCATATGCCCACACTCATATTCAGTGTGATCAAAATTTGGACTTTATGAGTATTTTGGGGATTTATAAAAACTTCTCTTTTCCTGAACTGGTTTGCAGACAGCTTTAGAGTGTGTATTTGTATTTTGATCTGGACAAATGTTAGGGAAAACAAAAGATATAAATCCTGACCCCACAACCACATCTTTACCTCCACAGAAACATGAGACTGGTGAGGGTGCTTGCCTCTGGCCGATGCAGCTGAGAATCCAAATCTGTCTTAGAAAAATATGCATTTAAGAACTTTAATATGCCTGACACTTTAGACAGCCTGATCTCTTTACAGGGTCCTATGGCTTACTCATATCCTACACAAAAGGCGTCATCTGCAGGGAATTTGGATTGAGTGTCTCCACTCATGCTGAAAATTGTTAACTGAAAACAAAGTATGTTTTAAAACACTGATTCTTAAAGGCAAAGCTGCATCAAGTCTTCTCAGAGTGTTCTGAGATGGTTTAATTGCTCTTTGAGGTACTGTGGAAGAAAGAATCTAGTCAAGACTTGGTTTTATTTTCAGTTTTTCCACGGTGAGTCACAAATTGTATTTATTCAAACTGACTGCTAAAGAGAAAATTGCCAAATGCAGAAAAAACACCACATTGTTTTGAAGAGGCACACTTGTACATGTTAGGATATTTACAAAAATATGCATAAACTGATTCATGTGAAATATGATGAAAAAAAAGTTTAAAAAACTATCGAGAAAATATTTTCTAAATTAACATTCCATATAAATGAAACGTCCAGGTTCTGAGCACAAAAACTAAACAGAGCTGAAGGTGCCCTGAAACAATGAGGATACAAAAGGAAATTAAAGCATGTGATGAGTCAATTTTGAGGTAAAGACTATAGTCTTAATATCTCTTTTTCTTCCCCAGACAATCTGAGTCACTCAGGCAGCAGTTAGGAAGCAGACACCGGATGCTCATCTGCTGTTTGCTTACAAATTGCATGAGGAGATGAAAAGACCCTGTGGAGCTGGAGAAAGGAGAAGCAATGAGATAAATGGCCTGTGGGCCTGAAGAAATGGAAAGGGAAAATGGAAAAGAAAACTGGGCTGAGGGAAGCAGATGGCTAAACCAGCAAGCATGCAAGATGAAAGAAGGAAGACAAAAAGATAGGGCTAAAAATATCAGGGTGGGAAAAAAGAGACATAATAAAAAGAAAGAATAAATCCAGAACAAAACAGAGCTGAGCCCCTTAAAGGGATGGAAATGAAGAGGATCAGATCAAAGGAGAACAGGTAGCAGGGAGGGAAAGCAGTAAGCAGACCTGTAGTGTGTGGGCATGGGCTGGAACCCACAGGCTCAGGGAAGTGATGAATGAATTCAGGCACAACCAGAGCCTTTCTCTTCTAGAGGATTGAAGACATGATTGAAAAACTGTTTTCTAAGCAATCGGACAGTTCAGTACCTGTACATGAGTTACTTGCCTTTCACTGCCTTGATTACCACCATCATTAATTGCTTAGTGTGGATACGACACATGGATCAGCAGGAAGGCAGTGGGTGCTTCTCGTGATAAGTCATCCTCTCTCCTGGTTTCCCACTGTGACATCAAGACACCTTTAATGGTAACTCTGGGTGCTGGAGAGTCCAGGGAATCGTTGTATGCAACTGGTAGGGTTTTATAATAGCAAGAAATTCCTTATTTAGCCTTTTATAGAGTTTTCATGATAAAATGATCGTTTGTTTCTCTTTGAGTATTTATCTGCCTGTAGGTTGAGCTATGAAAAGTTTTCACAACCACTTTTAAAATCCATGTGTTTAAAGTACTCTTGTACTGCAATCAAATCTATATTATTCCAGGCAACCAACATGGCCAGGGATCCATCCCTCCAAGATATTCTCCAGAAACCCTGTTTAAACTTTTCAAATAATCTGAACACCACAATTTAGATTTCTCCCCTTCTTACATCAGTACTGCACTGCAGTGTGAACTCCAGTGTCTTCACGTTTTAAATACAGCATGAAAAGAAAATCTTTTCCATAGGAGTAAGTTCAGCAAGTACCACTACAGCTAAATTTCGTCTTTAAACTTTCATTTTTGGTCATGCCCTCTTCATCTCCCACATCTCCATGATTTCTTTGGTGCTGCTGGCCCTGCTAACAGGCTTAACACTGTTCCCCTTCTGTTCCACTACCCTGTTACAAAACTGAGCAAAATATCACCTCCAGGTGCAGTTCCCAACAATGGAGCTCACAGCCAGTCATGGTCTCCAGCACTTCCCATTAGCAAGCCATGATGCTGCTGCAGCCAACCAGGTCTACCTTCACTAATTTTCTCGTATTGTGCCATATTTCTGTGCTGGTCTCTGTTGTGGCCGTTTTATGACATTACAGTCCCTTTGATGGTGGTATCATGAAGTAGACTCCTGTAGCAAGTAAAAGACCTCTTCATGATGAAGTGATTAAAAGGTCATGATAAGAGAGCTATTCATTTAGTACAAGGGAGTGCTTCATGGTGATCTCAAAGAAGCTGTAACAAAGTGATGAATACCTCACACCAAACTCGTCTCTCCAGGAAACATCTAATCTGGTGCTATATTTGCAGACAATAAATAGAATTATAAAGGCTAAATTTGTGCAGGTGGTTGACTGCCTTCTCTGGAACATTAATTCATTGCCTAAGACCCCAGGCTAAGCCTTTCATGCTCAAATACCCAAAAAGACTTGTCCTCACTTAAAAAGAACACAAAAATTGGATAATAAAGGGGCACATCTTAATATTTCTCTAAAAAATGGACTCAACCATTTGATCTGTTAGGTCTGTCACACTATCAGTGCTCCTCATGGCCTTAGATGGAAGCTTGGTTTAAAGAGTGATGTGCAACAAAGACAGCTTAAAACATTTCTCTGGGACAGTTACATAAAGGTCTAGTCTTTGCCACCTACTTCAAGGTATTTCAACTCTATGTCTGTATTTTAAAAGGTCTTTCTTTCATTCTATCTGCGCCAAAGCAACTGCTAACTCTCATTTACAGAAATTCACTCATCCAACACACCTTTCAGCACTGTTGAGAAATGCCAACGCCAGCAGATTTTTCTGCTTTCCCAACTGTCCTGTTGGCCTAGTCAGAGGCAGTCAGACAACTTTTTTTGTGATCAAGGAGCCAGGAATTGGGCCAATGCCTCTTCTGTGAGAAAGATGGGATTGTTTCCTCATGCAAAATGCAGATGGGAGATACCCCTGCCATGCGGTGGGTTATGAGAAAAGGACTGTGAGACAGGACGGTTAAAATATTTGAAAAACACACAGCCTGTTTTCATCTTCGGACATTTGCTCCAAAGTTTTCAGACATTGGATTAATGTATTACTTCTTAAGAGTCAAACAGTGCCAACCATCCCCATTGATATCCACTTGCATAGTGGATTCAATTATGCTGTACAATGGTGTTTCAAGTGAGTGAAAACTCTGCCTCAGCATTTTTGAAGCAATGACCTGGGTCAGGCTGACCCTTTCCCTTCAGGCTAAGCAATTTCTTATAAATAGAAAGGCACAGGCTTTCCATGAAGGTACTTGTTTAATGAGGAGCAGCAATTCCAGTGATGAAGGAGCTAGCTTGATACTTCACTGCATTATTTCTGTTTTTTAGGGGGAAGTGACTCATAAAGTGGAGGTGGTTGGGGAGAGTTCTTTCCATTCAGTTTTTTTTAGAATCTATGTTCATCTTTCTAATTTGTAGAATGTTCTTACAAAACATTTGTTCTATTTTAAAAATAATTAACTGCTACTTTTGTTCCTGATGTTGAATATTTCCCAGAGAACTACTTTGTGCTCTGACTGTACATAATAGATTTCATAGAACATATCAACCACTTGTTGAATTGCATCAGATATTAGTTATTATTTAAGAATGGCAAAACTATTCCAGCTTCACTACATCAAGTTAAGGACTCAGCTGGATTTGTTCTTTCAACACCACTGTGTGGGCTACAAGTCAATTTTCAAAACCTCCTGACTGAGCACTTGCACATTTACTCAGCTTCTATTGTGACCCCGAAAAATTTGTGAGAAAGCTAGTGATTTCAGAGAAATAATAATAATAAAAAAGGTTAGATAAACAAACCAGATCTTTCTATGATTTATTACACAGAACACTAATTTTGCAATGTTTTTTCTGGTCAACAGCCTTATTTCCAATATATTTATAATTGTACCTACTGAGTTGAACATGTTTATGAATGTGATCTTCAGAAAGACCTTTTACTTTTCAGAAAGTCTGCCCTAGTGAATAAAAGTATTTTTCTAAAAAAAGCTCTGCCTATGAACTTCATGAAAGGAAAATACCCTTGACAGAAGGAATCATCTATTAGGAAAATCTATGTATTGATAAAAACAGATTACTGCCTAATCCTATTGACCACTCCCACCTTTGATGTGGCTGTGTCTGAAAAGAGGTGGCTGGGAAAATACAGCTATGATGAAAATCTTTTTATTGATCTCTGTAAACTTTGTTTAGCTCATTGATGCCTGATTTGTATCCAGAAACAACTAAGTTGTCAATATGCACTGCTATTAATTTGACATATATGCTCACAGTATGTCATACATATATACTTAAGCAAAGATCAAACAGCAGATTTTCAGTTATTTGCACTATGAAACCCTACAGAGTTCTTTGTTCACAGAGATGAACTAAGTAGTCAACAACCCATGAGTGTAGGCTATAAATTCAACAGATTATTTTAGGCTCTCTTGCAGGGACAACAATGACACCAAGGTTGTCTTGTGGCCATATTTGACATAATTTTAGTGCTTTCTCTGCAAAAACATATGTGGGGAATAGAATCCTAAGCTTTCTAAAGATGGATGCATTTAGGTGTCAGATGAGATACCGAAAAGTCAATGAGATGCACAGCTCCAGCATGATTCTTAAGGACCATCTGTGGTGCTGCATCTTTAGGCATTCCAATACCTCCATAAATGTGACACATAAAACCACAGAAATTGTTATCATTACCCTTTCCTTGTGCACTAAAGCCATTCTAATCAAAACAATGAAATTCAGGAGATTTTACATCAAATACCTGATATAAAGTGCTTATACTCCTCTCACATACACAAGTGGAGCAAATTCCATAATATAACATTTACTTGATATTTAATTCATCTTCTTTGTAATTCAGCATGCAGAATTAAATGACTATACCTAAAATGCTTATGTACATAATGAGTGAAAACAGATCAATTCTTTTTTAATTTAAGTAAGTGGGAGTTATAATATTGTTTAAGCACCTTTAATATGACAAACTGCCTGGTCAAATTCACATTTGTGTTCTTTTAAAAATAATATTGACTTGAATCAAATTGAGCTGCTTAAATTTTTAACTAAGCAGTGGCTATTTGATTGTAATCCACTGGCCAGATTCTCAGTTGCTGTAATGATTTCTAACCTCTGTTCACTACTGCACTATGTCCATTTTGGATATCTAAATCCCCTTTTAAAATATTTTTGTCTTTTGAGGTTTTTTGGTTTTGTTTGTTTTTTTTGTTTGTTTGGGTTTTTTGTTTGTTTGTTTTTTTGGTGTTGTTGTTGTTGTTGTTCGGTTGGTTTTGTTTTTTTTTTGTTGTTGTTTTTTTTTTTTTTTACATGTGGTTTATTTGTCATAAGAGATGTACAAGAGGTCACATTTTTAAGAGGGAGAACAGCCCTTTGTAAACTGACCGTCAAGCTCTCTGAAAGCTCCTCTTCCCTTACAGAAATTTATCACCAATTTAGCAAAATCATTACAGAATTTCTGTTACTAATAATGGTGCTGTAATTTGAATGATTCTTACTCAACACTCTTTAATTAAATTTTACTTGTAATAACTATAAAGTTAATAAGGAAGCTGAGATTAAAAAAAAAAAAAAACAAAAAAAACACCGAACAATGTATGTTGATCCAGGATTCTTCCAAGGATAAGAACCCTGTGTTAGATTATGCTGGCAGCAAAGCTTTGTAAATGTTGAAAAGGGATAGGATTCACAGTAAATCCACCCTCTCAGAGGGTGCAAGTGTTGTCTACATTTGGTTATGTGCCCAAGACTGAGTGGTGTCAAGGTAATAACACTTCCTCAAGGATCTGGATCTTCCCTGATTCAATTCTGTAACAAAAAAAATTCATGGTGCTCAGTGGTAGAGTGCACAGACATCCTCACAAACACAAAAAACCATTGCAGGTATCTATTTCACACATATAGACTGCAGGTTTCCATTAAACAAATAAATGTTTTATAAGGGTCTGCGGAGTGACCTTAACTCTGCACCACTCCCACTGCAGGTAATTTTAAATGAACACAGACATATATGGATTACAGGCAAATGCTTTGGGAATGACATTACGTGTGACCCTAAAAGTTAGTACTTGTTAAAAAGCTGATCATTCTTTTCTCTTTTTCAGTATAAAGAATGATCATCAGTAAGAGCAATGCAGTCCACAAGCACTACCAAGGTAATACAAAATGTATCCAGACCTCTCCTGGCTGCAACTCGTGTATAGGTGGGTGCAAGTGATATGATTAATTGCATATTCATGTAGTGGGTTAGGAATTTATAAGGGTCTATTAAGAACTTATTAGATATTACTTCTTTTTTCTCATACCTTTTTTATTTTTTTGGTTCCAATTAGGTCAGTGGTACCTGACATCTAAGGCCTATGTAACTAAATGCTACTGAGCTCTTTCTCTTAGCAGACACTTCTCTATCAGTACTTCAGAAGTGAAGTTAATCAGGCAGCTAATGATCTGCTTTGGTCGAAGAAATTTTAACTCTCCCATCATCCATTCCCATTATTAACTGATGGAGCTTCCCACAGAAGACTGCTCTCTTTACATCAGCTCTGGTGGAGCTGATCTCACTGGATCCTGTCACTGTTTCTATCCTTCTATCCGATCACTATTATTGGATCAAACCTGGGTTCCTATTACTACTTCTACCCAGGAGAACTTGCATTTTCCATATTCCCAAGCAGGTCCTTTCAAAGCTCCATTTGCATTTCTGGCACAGCTCCTGGCTGAAGGAATCTCCACTAGCCCATCATCACCTGAGCCAGGTGTAGCACTGAAATTCCCTGCCCTTCCCACTGCAGCTGACCTGGGCACAGAACTTCTGGAGCAATCACCTGGCTGGTGGCTGCAGCTCTGCAGCACAAAGATCAGATAAAGACACTGCAGTGCTTTGTACAGCAGGGTTAGCTGTTCTGTTCCATGCTGATAATAACACATTTAATTCTTTAACAGTCTCCTCGAGGGTATTTATCACCCAGCAAAGAGGGGCATTACATTCCACAAGTACACTGTAGGAAATAAAGTGGTTTGAGAGTAGACTGCTCTGTGCAGCGTCCCAGCAGCAAGTTACAAGTTAACTTTAACTTTCTAACACTAACAAATTTATTCAATTTCCAATTAAATGAGCATACAATTAATTCTGAATATTAAATTGCTGTGTGTAAAATGTCAAAACACCCTTTTTTGAAAACAAAACCCCAAAACCTGAAACTTGAGTCCATTCTTGAGTGGACTTTTCGTGTGCAACTTCATTTTAAAAATTTTCAAGTAATAAAAAATTAGAGCCAGTTAAAACCAAGTTACAATTCTCTATTCTACAATATGGCAAACTATGTATGCTATTTTTCAGTAGGAAAGATACAAAAAAATATTAATAACTTTCATTACAGAATATTAGCTTTAAATTAAGTTTTCCACTTAGATCTGAGGGCACACAGTGCCCACTTCATGATCTTCTAAATTACTTCTTTGGGCATTTTTTTTTACTCTGCTACTTACCTGATTTTACCAATCATGTGGTTTTCTTCCACAGTATCAGATTTGGCTTATTTTATAATTCTTTAACATGCCAATGCAAGAGAGCTCAGTGTAATAAAGAAACAGGAATTTTTCCACCCTGCTGGGTAATGCAGAGGAGCTTATCAACATTCTGGTCATACTTAATGCAACCTAAACAGGTTTTGCAATCAATAGGAAAAGGGAATTTGTTAAGTCTCAAAGATGTGCGTAAATAGACTTTCTCTGTTATTGGATTATCCCCTGCACTGAAACAGACTGAGCAGGGGACTGCAATACTAAGCAGTGTGGGATTTAGTATCCAAAATATCAATGCCTGATGGAAAAATGGGAGAAAAATCTGACTGAGAACCAGCCTCACCTCAAGACACATTGAGCTGCCTGAAATATACAGAAGAAATGGGTTTAATCACGTTACAAAAATGTCAAATGTGGAAACACTACACACTTTCTAAAAAAATTATTTTGTCTTTTAAATATTTTATAATTTAGAAATGTTTCTCTTCATTCCAACCAAAATGTCTTTGGCTACAAATTAATCTATCTAATCCTAATCTACTGCCATAAAATCATATAAAATAAAATCATCTCACTGTACACAGGAATCTGCTATATATTTAAAGACTTGCCTCCCCAGCCTTCCCCTTTTGAGTTTAAGGAAACCCAGATCTTTCTTGATCTAAATATTCTTTTCAAGACTTCACTATGTCCTACAGAAAACACATGCTTAATCACTGAAGTGTGATACTTTTTTTTTTCCTAAAGCATAGGATATTACTTTTTGTGTTCAGTTTGTTTCCTGACCCATATCCCCATATATTTTTATACAATACTGCTGACTATAATACACTGCCTATTACGTATTTGTTTAATTGGTTTATTCCCTAGTAAGTGTAAGATCTTGCAATTGTATCCATTGAATTGAGACCTGCTTATAAAAATCACTTCTCCCAAATTTTTCATACAGCTTTCAATATTGATTTTATTCCTGAGGCTGTTGGTAACCCACTTTGATATTACCTGGTAATTTAAATAGATGCATTCCCTTTTCTGTTATCAAAATTATCAAAATGCTGAGTATTACTGGTCTCTGGCCAGAGCCCTATGAGATATAAATCCATTTTTCTGACAGTGAACCATTGATTTGCCAGCATTCATTCCAAGCATAGAACTGCAATCTGCTTTTAATTATGGTGGTCCCATTTAGACCACTTTTCCTCATCTCCCCCTGGTGACACCACCATGGCCACTCTCTCCTTATCTACTCACCAGGCTTTCTGTACTACTGCAGAGAAATTAAACTGATTTGTTATGATTCGAAATTTACAGATGGATCTTGGCAGTTACTCTGTGTTAAATTCTAGGTATTTTCAAGCAGTTTAACTCCTCTCTTTAAAAAATCAATCTTACTCCATTTCTCCACCAAAATCCCTAAGAAACTCCTCTTTTCTCTCTTTTGGGGGAAAACAGCTCTGTCCTTTGCAGTTTTATGGATCTTGTCTATCTTCCATATGTCTTCAGAGATTAAAAATCACCACAATTGCTTTACCTCAGGTACTTCCCTGCAGCAATTTTTATCAGGGCCAGGAGGCCAATTCCAATCTTTTCTTTCAGTCTTTTAAACTAAGCATTTGTTAGGTTAACCAGGTCACAGCTAACCTTGCTTTTGAATGCTGGGGCAGAAGACACAACACTTTAACCTTTACTGCTGTAAGTGGTTCCTCCTCTCTCCAACAGACAGATTGACTCTTCCCTCATTTTTCCTTTCTTTTTTGTTGAAGCACTTTCTGAGGACTCTTCACTCAGTCACCCCAGGGGGACATCCCAAGTGCCTGGTCCTGCATCCCATATGGCCAGGCCATAGCCACACACTGACAGAAAACACAAATCAACACACTTGCTGCTGTTGTTTTTCCCTCCTCGTGCTTTCAGTGAGTGCTGTGGGAGGGATGGCCACAGTGCCAGGAGGGGAAGTGAGGTGCTCTCCTGATCACCCAGCCCATCTGCAGAGCAATTCCTGCTCCTCTTTCACACCCCTGGCTGTGGTGTTTCACTGATTTTCTCTACTTGCTCTCATTATTCTCCTCCTGCACAAAGTTCAGTATAAGGCATCTGTTTCTTTTTTTGATTCATACATTTTCTCCAGACTTTCAGGCAGGCCCAGGCAAGAACAAACAAATGAGATGATGAATGAAAACAGGCATCAGTCTGATTTCTAGCTACTGCTTAAGAAAAAAAAAACAAAAAAAACCCAAAAAACAAAACACCACAAGAAATAAGAATCAGCTATTGCTCTGCAACTACAAATTCCTCATGCAGCTTAAAGCAACTGTGTTGCATGTTCTGTGGCTCAGCTAAGCCCCCTGCATCAAGATTCACATGGACATTACTGAAGTTAACTGCACCATGAGGTGGGGTTTTTTTATTAATTTCAACTGGAAACCTATGTGAATGCAGAATGCCTTTCTCAGAATCATTTTTAAGAGCCAGATGCAAACAGAACTCGGGTTGGTAAAGTGGATCATGTGCACTGCAACCCAATATTGCAGCCCTGAGGGAAAAAGAATCACCGGTAGAAACTCGATTATTGACTACTCCTAGAGGTGTCCTTTTAGCATTAAAATTCCTCACACGCCAGAAAGAGAAAAAAATCAGTTTTGAAGCAGGTGCTAAATTGCTCTGTTATCAGACATAAAATATATCTGATATCTCCAGCAGCTGAACCCTTGGGTCTGCTGAGCATCCTCAGCCCATCACTCAGTGCTCCCACCTGTGCCATGCCCAGCAGCCAAACCCTGCCCAGAAGGGACAACGCTGGGGCCAAGGGAGCTCTTCTCCCTCCTCTAAGAGAGCAAACACTCTCCCCCTGCTCACTGAGATGGACTAAATCCTTTGCCAGTCCTCACCAGAGAAGAAATTAGCTTGTTCCTGAAGAGGAATTTTTTTGGCATGATGAATAACAGAGCGTTGTATCTCACTGTTAATCAAACACATGCAACCTTAATGTGTCACTGCTTTGTGCAGCTCCGACCCTCACAGCTCTGCTTCTGAAGGTTTTCTCCAAATGATTTTGAAGTGTGGCAAGTAATGGGAGGAAAATAAAAACCTCATAGACCTTTTTTGGATAGAGATATTCTGTCTTGTATAAAATGTAATGAAGTCAGATTTAAATACATATAACCTTGGGGTTATGCAGTCTGAGTTCTTCTAAATGTGCTGTGCTCTGATAATACCTGACATTTAGAGAAGCATATCCCACAGTTATGCAATAAAGTTGATAACTTTCCAGAATTAAATCCACTCAAAGTGTGAATTCTGTAGAAAGAGCTGAAAGGAAAGTCAAGAAAATAATCTAATAGCAGAATAAAGTGTATGGATTTGCCCATATTTCTTTCTTTTTTTAATTTACGCTGAGACAAGAAAAAAATCTGCATCTGATTTCAAATGTAAAAACCCTTCAAACTTAAAATGCAAAGTAGAACCAAGCAAGCATGTTGGCTACTTATTCTTCTTTATGAGGGACAACCTCATTTCAAACACATGTAAATATTTTATAGAGGTGCAGAAGTTGCTTTATAGAATATTTGCCTGCAGCTACAGTTGGCTGGTAACTTTTGAAACACTACTTTACATGCTTAGGACTGGCAGACCTTGAACCATTGGTATTTTCATTGACCTTTTTTTCAGCACAGTGGCCTTCCAGCAAAACACACGGAATTTGCTCTCCCTGATTACTGAAGAAAAGCAGTTCTGCCAGTTCTGAGAACAAACCCAGGAAACTTTGCTGCAGCAGAGGAGAACAGCCTGTGGCACAGCAACAAGAGACTTCTCAAAGCACCAGCAGCAGCTCTGGCTCCTTGGGTTACCTCAGCCCCTGCTAAAAGCTTGCACACGTGTGCCAGCCCGTGGCCCTGAGCCTCACAAAATGAGATTCCAAATCTGCCTGGGCTGCAGTGAGAAACTCACCCATTCTTTTTCCACAGAGGAAAAAAATGGACTGTGTTTATCGACCTCTTCTCAAGGAAAGGATAATGTGGAGAGAGGAGAGGTCCCTGCATATGTGTGGGCACACACTCATCCCATGCTCTGCAGTCCTTCACTGGCTACAATCTACTACAAATGCTGAGACTACTTTTACTGCAGTGGTTTAATCTCTTTATTAAAGCTTCCATTGTGTTTTGGGCACATCTGACAATAATGATATAAAAAGTCATGAAAGAGAAAAATGAGTAGGAAAGCTGAACATGTCTATTTAATGTTCCATCTTCTAAGAGTGATTAGCAAACGCAGAGAAATTGGAATTGAGGCTTCATCTCTGATGACACCACACTCACTAAACCAACCACTGTATAAAACAATCTCTGCAAATTCCTGCTGTCCTAGGAAATCAAAAAGGAAGATGTGGAATTGCCATAGGTACTCACAGTCATACAGGGTATACCCCATTCTGCAGAAGATGAAAGAAATATGCAAAAAAACACAAATGTCATTTTATACCTCAAAGCATCACCATGATAACAGTGCCGAAGAAGATTCTTTACCTTTGTTAGGAAATGAAATATCTCAAATGTAATAATGAATGCCTGTAAGAAGGGAATTACACACTTCTACCACAAATTTATTATCAAGCATGGTCTGACTCTTCCCTGAAGGAGGAACAGGGAAGAGCAGCAGCATATGTTAAATTAAATACTTTATTTTTTCTCTTTTTACTACTACTACTAAATTATTGTGCTTTCATGCATGTGATGATTCACTTTTAAAATTTCCCAAAATGTGTAAAGAAAACAAAAATTTTAAAATCACTCATTTTGTATTAAAATATTATTTGCCTATATTTAAAAGATTTTTTTAAAAAGCATTGCTATGTTTTTGTAATTTTGTCCTCCACTTTTCAAATGCTTGTTTGATATATCTCTTGCACTGGATTGTGGTTACTATGGCAGACAGTGTGGGATTCTGGCACTGCTTCATTATTTTAAATAATTTTGAAGATGACTGAAGCATGTAGAAATTAAGCTATATTCATAACATATTCTCATCCCATTGTAAGTAAGAGCTGAGTTACTAAAACCACTCCCTCCTAAAAAATGAATATAAAATGCTACTACTCAGATGTGCTATCAGTCTTCAGTTAATCTATGACAAAAGACAATGCAAACTATTAAACTCTGAAGGATCAGCCCTAGAAATTTTCATGTAACCTTTTCAACCAACATTTTCTGTATTCCACTTACCCTGTTACAAGTTCAAGTTACAGCAGCCTTGTTCATATTTAATAGTCTCTTAATTAACTACTAATGCTGCTCATTTAGCTGGCTTTGCCACAGAATAAACTCACTCCTCAAGATATACAGAAGGGGGAAGTAGCCCTGGCCATTTCCAGGAGGTATTTTCCCTCCCAAGTGCTTCCTTCATGAATTGCAATGCTATTTTTTTACAGAGCTCTGCCCTCCTGTACTCATGAAAGCCACTTGCAATGATTTGAGTTAGAGTGTGAGTGTAATTTAAGGATTAGAGGCAATGATAAGCTGTACAAACTGATTATTTGTGATGTCAAGACATACTGCTAAGGGGATAGGAAACATAGTTCTTCACAGGCAATGAACAGAACTGGAGAAAATCATGCACTTTCAGGTATTTTTGAAGACTAAATGGAGCTCCATCATTCTGTACCAGTCATGAACACAGAGAACACTATTACATTTTTGTATTTTGAAGGCCAAAAGTGACCATTTTAATCATCTGTTCTGAGCTCTTGCCAACCACATGCTAATGACAGGTATTACTCCATGACTGACACATCATGCCCCTAATTTCTGTATGATTTTGAACAACCCTTTAAGAAAACCACCAAGTCACAGTCAGAATCTAGAACCTGCCCATCTTCATTCCACAGCCAGAGTTGCAGCATCACTGAATCCCGTCTTGTTTAAGTAATCCCCAAAATAAAAATATATGTTCATATCTGTTTTGGAAAATCATCTCTGGGATTTCCTTTCCTCTGAGTTAAAATTCTTTCCTCCTGACGTGATTAAGCTCTACTAATACATAAACACATGCTGCTAATTGTGAGAGAGTGAGCAGGGCTTTTAAAAACTAAATGATGCCCATTTTTAATGACTCATTAACACTCTTTTTGGTAACACTCGATATTACCAGCTGAGGAGGAAAATCGTACTTGTGAACCTCTTTATAACTTTACATTTCTGGAATTGGGCTGACGCATTGGACCTGTTGGAGGGTGCAAGAATTTTAATTCTTCTTTCTTCACTCCCTGAAACAAAGCCCACAAAAGTGGCTCCTCCCTGCCCTAAATCCCTGACCACAGGATCTGTACCTATATTTATCCTGACACTTTTGGCTCACTAAAATTTTCTTGATTGATTTCAGATTAAAGAAGAGAGGATCACTGTTTTTTCTTAAATTTCTGATTTTTTTTTCCCCCTACTTTTAATTTAGTTCACATTACTAGACTATTGTGAGACATCAGTGTTTTCACACTAACTATGGGTTGGTCAACATTTCCAATACCTTTCTTTGAGTAGATCTGGCTTTCCATCTCATTTATTTAACCTCATTTTTACTCATTCTATTAGTTTCAGAATGACAAGGCGGTTTCAGAAAACAGTCAAGATTGTCAGCTAAAAATTAAAGTCACTATTTTGAAGCAGAAAGTCAGGGTGGTAAAATAGCATCCTCTTAATATATTAAATTTTCCTGTCAAACTTATATAGGTCTCTTGGGCTAATGACTAACTTTCAAATCTGAATTACAAGAATGAATTTAATTTAGAGCATCATGTACTACCATTTTTAATCTATACACACCAGTGTTGAGGAAAATATTGAAACTGAATTACTTTGCTGTGCCAATGGATACAGCAACAGTTTGCTAATTGCAAATTTGCCATCTTTTATTGTAAGGAAAGCAAAGAAATTGCAGGATCATCAAATCACTTAGGTTGAAAAAGACTTCCAGGGTCACCAAGTCCAAGCAATCAGCTGGGACTGCCAAGCCCAGGAGGAGAGACCAATTCTGCTCTGCTCTGGCACTGCTGATGCCTTAAGTTTTAGC
>VXBB01012525.1:334486-388502 GCA_013399915.1 Illadopsis cleaveri
TCTCTAGCTCTGCCCAGTCTCTGTTCCAGGTCAGCTTTCCCAAGGCATCACTACCAGCCCTGCAGGAAGGGGTACGACCCACATTCCAGGGACTGATGCTGTCAGCAACAACAGACCTCTGCCAGAGGCATCCTAAACAGGATGATTCCCTGCTTAAGATATTCCAAAGGCTCCTTAAAGAGAAAAGTCAGCATTTCTGGGAATCTCCCAACAACTTGTGTGTGACCTTTTGCAGGAGAAAAGTCAAATTTGTCTGTTCAGAGCACCAAGTGCAGGACACATCTCAGGCTCAGATGTTGCCTGCAAAGCTGCACACTCCATTAGAGCTCATCCTGAAAGAGTATTTTTCCAAAGCTCCTAATAAATAGTTTTCACAGAAATACTGACAAAGCCATAATTATAGTGGCAATTGCAGGTGATTCTACAATAAACCATATTTCTTCCCCGTGAAGATATTAATTTACGTTTTTGAAATGTTCATTGCTAAGCCTAAGATTGGGTTTCTGAATTGTGTTCAGAGGCAATTTATACAGGAGAAAAAATACACCCTATCCTAAATGTACTGAACACTGATTTAAAATTATCTGTTTGCCATAATATACATCCAATCCCCTACTGAAAAGTTCAGAAGCTTCTCCTCCTTCACATACAGCTCCATCAGGCTATTCTTATGCACTGGGAGCCCTGGCATAGATTTCAGATGAATTGCGAGGCTTATTTCAATTTTTCCAGCAAAAAGCTATGGGTTAGATACACGGGTTATAGAGCAAATATGCCAGTAAGTCCAAATCTCCTATGGTGTAGATTCAAAAGCATCATCATGAGGGTAGCTTCATTTATCAGAATATCAAGCAGTGCTAATGCTCAGCTACACATGATTATTTCCAGAAATTCTTAAATTTGTAGGAAAACTAGTATCCATTTACCAGCACCTGCCTATGAAGCTCAACAGTACCCTGAAAATCAAAACCATCCTCTTCTGTCCCTCTTATACCTTTCAGTGTTAGAAATTGAACCCTGCTCCTTTTTGGTGCATCACAGCACTTTTTCTGAGGAAAAAAAAGTTTTAAAAAAGATCATATAGGGCTGTGCTGGGTATAAGATATGATCCCACCACACCACATCTACATCTGTAACTGTGTGATGTTCTAGCCCTAAGTAGTAAGTTTGATAACTTTACTGACAAAAAAATTCTATGGAAAACCAAAGTACTTAAAAGTGGGTTTGGTTACTTAGGAGCATTTCTTAATTACTGGGATATCTTAGTTATTGAAACAGCAGCCCATCACAACGTTGTAAAACACAGCACTTTTTGGAGATGCATATCTTATACAATATGTAAAGCCTGACATGGATAATTTCCAGTTACAGCTGTTTCATTAGAAGGAGTCTTCTTTTAAGCGTCCTGCTCAGCAAAGTGACTACCAGGCTTAATTTTACAGGCAGCACTCATTTGAATTTTCAGTAATGCTGTGTATTTTGATGTCCTGTGCATCCAAATATTTGGTAAAGTAACTTTGCCAGTAAAAAAAAAATCCTGTATGTTCACTAAATGGGTGTGTTCAGAAACAACTGTTTGCTGAGTGACATGATCATCATCTGGGAACTGCATGCCATTAACAGCCTGCCCAGAAAAAGTACATGTCTCTGGCAGCAGATCTAGTTTCTCTGAAGTTAATAATTTAGTGGTTAGAAAGCCCAGCAAGGAGATGTCACGGTGCCAAAAAGGACATATGCAGGTTTCAGTAATCCACAATCACAACAGATAAAAAAAAATTACATGCTTTAAGTGTCTTTAATTTTAAACGAATTTTAAAAGCTGAAATTCTGATATACTAAAAAAAAAAATCCCAATTTTATTCATCTGCTTGTTTCTTGTTGCTGCTTCCTCGTGGGGTGATTTTACTGAGCTCTCTGTGGCCATTTTGGATTCAAATTATTTTACATAAGATGTGAACAGGGCCCACAGACTTTGAACCTGCTGGGCCATTTATTCTCCGGGCACTCTGAGGAAAGCACAACACTCATCCCTTCCACCATTTCAGTCTGCTCTCGCACAAACCTGTTGCACTGCTCTTTCAAGCAGTGGTGCTGCATTCACTAAACTGAAGATCCTCTACTGACAGCCAGCTGAGAGAGTTTGTGTAAAAGCCTTGTGATCTGTGCCTGGTCTGCCTAGGACTGCTCTGAATTCCACACACAGCACAAACCAAAGCAGAGAGGCCACAGCCCACGCTCAGCCTCAAGAAACACAGTGAAAGGAGGCACATCTTAACACTGCACATTTAACTCACTGACAGCAGTACTTCAACAGCCTTTATCTGGCCTAAAATCAGATGTGACATTCCTGCTTCTTTATTATTAATCAAACAGAAATATTAAATTAAGTTCCCCCTTATAATTAAACTTTCACTTCATGTAATATGCCATTTGTGCAGAATCTGCGCTTGCAATCATTACTGGAGAAAAGAAATGTCAACTTCAAAGTTACTAACTCCTACAAGTTGGAAATTCTGTCTTAGTAGGTGATGGTTATAAGTTGTAGACTCTTAAAATAATTTAAATTCAATTAAGCACACATTCTTTTTCCGTTAACAGGTGATGATGAAACAGATTATTTGAAGCAGTTAAACCAAAAGACATTAAAAATACATAAACATATAGAAAGACTGAAAAGAGACAGGTAGAAATGCCTAACTGCATAAAGCTCATAAAGAGTAATGAGTACAGAACTTCTACAAAATTACTATTAAAATTCATTGAGTTGTATCTTTAATTCACTTTGACTGTCTCTAGCAGTCAATTCATCCACGTACATTCTAACCTGCATTTAAGAATAACAAGGTCTGTGGTGTTATTATAGAAAATTTTATCTATAGACAAGGTGTAATTAGTAATGTAGCAGAACATAATTTGTTTTGTGATAATGTATTCAATGCCTCTAGAACTTTTACCCAAAGGTCCTTGCTCTTGGGACTTAGCAACGTACTTTTGTAAAGTATTGCACACCTTAATAGAAATTTACAAATAAACACAACTTTGTTAATGATTTGTAGCTACATTCATTGTTAGTAACTTAAACTGTTCACATTAATCAAAGAGATCAAGGTCTTTACTACAGGACATAATTTCTAATTCACACCCCTGCCAACACTGGCTGCTTAACACACACAAGAACAGGCAGAGAATGCTGTAGTAGCACCAAGGACGATGAACTTGTGGGGCTAACTCAAGGAACTATTAAAAGTATGCATAAAACCCCACAGGTATTTACGAAACTGTAAACAGACAGTTCCAACCTCTTGTATCCTAGAAAACAAACAAAAAGATCACTTTCCTGGCTTAAAAGGATACAGTCTAGGGTTCTAGGTCAAATACGTAACTCTTCTTAGCAGTGACTCAGTCAGAGGGACTTGGTCTTTTTTCATCCTGGCAAGGCAGGCATAACCCAGGTAAAATTTCAGTTCACTAAGGAAGCAATCTAAAAAGTGACCCCTTCTGCCCACTGCAGAATAACATGATGTTCTTTAGCTTGTCAATGCTGCAATTTATATCAGAGATGTAACATTAAATAAACCCCACTTCCTTGACTTAGGTTGAATCAATTCTGCCTCACTAAGTAGCATCTGCCTTCGGCACAGGTCCTAAAAAATACACGAGTGCAATTCAAATAGGTTGGTCAAGAACAAAACACAGGTAAGATGCTGAAGCAAAAGAAAGAAAGGGGGAAATTGATTTGGCAGCAGATGGTGAGAAAGCTGAGATCAATCAATACAAAGCAGTGCTTGAAAGGACACCCTATGTGAAAGAGGCAGGAACACAAGGGGCTGAATGGCCGAGCGCAGTCAATGTAAAACCTGTAAGCACCTAATGGCCTCTCATCACTGCTGAGCACAGAATTCATGAACCCATCACCCCCAGCAGTGGGGGCTTGGTAATGCCACGCACAAAGTCAGGTGCATCCTGGAAACAGCATGAGAAGGAGAGGGCTTGGAGAGGAGGAACCAAACACAGACATAGGGAATATAAAACCTACAAACTCTTCAGGATTAAGAATGCCAAATCAGTCAGGTACAGAAAAGGAGTTGGTTTGGGACCCCCCGGAATTACCCACCACACATTTGTTTGGATCGCTTGGTAAAAATGCAAAGGCAAGCAGAGGAAAACTTGAGGGACGTTTGTAACCTTGACACCTCTACTACTCCAAATTCTGTTCCGTAGAAGCTGGATAAGAAATATTAACATTTAGAAGCTGGATAAGAAATATTAACATTTTGATGGGACATGGGAGAGGAGGAATAACTGATGGTCATGCCCCAGAAACGTCATTATTTTAAGAAACTAATCTAAAAAAGTGAAATATTGACCACTTTCATCAGAAAAAATAAAACAAGTTTACTATATGTTTACTAAAAACATTTAATGAAAACTGTCATTGTTTGGAGCCGACTGCTTCAGGAAAAAAAAAAAAGGAAGAAGGGAAGGAAACAAAAGACCTCAGTATAATAGAAATATGCAAATAAAAAGTATCATATAAATATATAAATAACAAGATGGAAAGAAAAAAAGAAGACTGACACATGATGAAAAGCCATTTCCAAAATAATGAGAATGATAATTATTTCTCAGGTGTGCTGTTTTGGATTTAGTTGGAATTGTACAGAATTACTAAGCCAGTGCATGAAAAAGATAATCAACTTTCCCTGGGGAATTTACAAAATAGTCCAAGTAGCCAGATTCATTTTCAGCTTTAATTACTGCAAAGATGCATTTGCAGCTAAAATGTTGCAAGCTATCTAATGCAGGACATGAAATGCATCCAGGTAAAATCCTTAAAAGGTGACCTACAAAACAGTCTTCCTTCATGAAAAGCCTCAAATCCTGTGGAACTGACAGCCTGGAGAAATTCATTCAAGGAAGGGAAGCCTGAGCTTTCAGCCTTCTCAGAAGGGAGAAATATGCAAGACATAGGGCAGATGAATCTGCACGTTTTTCTTCAGAGCAGCTCTGCAGCAAGGCCCTCACCTGCCCAGGTTATAAAGCAGGATTCAGTAAACCTGAAAAGCAGTAAACCTTCACCAAGGCAGACTTATTTGAACTGCTTATATATATTCAACAAATACACATGTGGTGTTCAGTCTGGTAAGACGATAATCATTTACACATTATCAGATTTGATATTTTAATTTTGTTCAGTTACAAACAACCTGATTTTGAAGTAAATAACCAAAATTTACTTACGCCAAAGACCACTGGTAATTAAAATAAAGAATAGCACCCAGACAACTTGATTAATTGCATGTATTTATTCCATTTTGTCAACACCTGCTTTTGGGAGCCAGAACAGATCCCTCAAGGAAACTGATGTATCACACTAATGCAAGCTTTCCATTATAAAACCTCATTGTGGTTTAAAGTTTGTACATATTGAGCATTAAATGCTGTTTCTGTTGCACAGGTAACTTTAAAAAAATTGCATGGGGCACCATTTTTTCATTTCCAGTTCTGGCAAAATATCTCTAGAATTTTAACTCTGACGACCTGAACTTACTGCTGGTTGATAAGCTGAGGATTTTCAAATTAAGATTTCATTTAAGATTCTTTGTTCTGTAATAAGATTCCAGTAGCCTGGAAATGAAAGCAACAACTGCCTTGTGAACAAACTTCTGATGAAAAACATTTAATAGAACTTTTCTGCTACAACTACCCATGTTATTCTAGTACTTCAATAACTCATTGTTATGTGAGACAAGTCTCCAATGCATGGGAAATGTGGACTCCCAAACCCTCTACATGGCAACACTCACAGCATCTGCTCTCTCCAGAACTCCCACAGCAGACCATGGATGGTGTGGATCAGCTGGAATTTAGGAATCTAACAGCCCTCCAAAGTTTGCTGTCACTGGGAGAAAGCTTATAAACAGTGCCACTGCCTTTTAAAATTAATTACTTTCACCTTGTCCAGTAATTTATAACCTGCAAGCTCTCTCTAAATGTTTTCATAGCAGACTGAGCATTACAGGCAAGCCCAAACCTGGTATGGCAGCAGTTAGCAGGTTTGGTAGCTATTTCTCTTTCACTCCCCACAAATTTTCCCTTGTCCATTGAGCTTTCCCTCAAGAACATTTTGTCTCAGAATGATCCCCATCAACTGAGTATAAATAATGATTTTGAAGTCTTTATTTCCCTCTTGTATGTTGCATGTGAAGAACTTGATCCATTGCCACAGAATCCAGTTAATGAAGACAATGGAATCAGGAACCAGCTCTTAATCACATTATTTCTTGAATGTTTAGAACCTAAGTACTGAAACTAAGAACTAAGAACTGAAATGATCCCCGATGTCAAAGACATCATCACAGCGTGCAACTAGATCAGGTACTGAGAACAATGATATCTGGTCAAGTCAAGGGTGTTTGTACCATATTTTAGCCTGAAAACCAGAGTCCACTATCCACAGCAGATTATGCAGGCACTAATTTAACAAAAGAAATACCAGATCCCAGCAAATTTTGATGAAAAAAAACCCCAAATTTGCCTAGATGAGCATTAAATAAATGCAGACAACTGACCAGTGAAATGCAGCATGGATTCTCTCTTAGTCGTTTTCATTTCCCAATACATATTGGTTTCCTCCAGAAGAGAGCTTTGAAACAAGTTACAAATCTAAAAGACTGGTACACTAACTATGTGGTAAAATATATAACTTTTTGATAATGAATTTTCCCCAGTCCTGTCATCTACATTCAGTCTACCCTGTTCAGAGGTGCTCTGCACACAACACTTGAGCAATGTGGAATGTGTTCTGTTCTATAAGGCACCCAGTACACCTGCAGATATTACATATAACAATGGACACTACATGTAAACAGGCTCTAAGTGTCCATGAGTTTGTTCAGAAGATAAAGGTAAAAACCTTCCCTGCACTGCTGTGTTGTGAGGTTGATGATCATAACAGGGAATAGTGATTATAGGAATTAGAGATTTGCCAACCTGAAATCTTTACCAAGTGCAAGCTGCATTCACACATAAACAGTTAAAACCCACTGCACCCATCGTTTTCCACTGACATGTTCTTCCAGCCTCTGTTTATTTATGTATGCATGTGCATTCAAAGTCTGCAACTTCCCAGCTAATAGCTTGTCTGCAAACACCTCCTGTATGACATTTGAAATTCTGCCAGTTATGTTAAGTATGAAACAAACCCACAATGAAACTGCAGAGCGAAAACAAAACAAGAAGATCTGAGAATACGACAGAGAAAAATGCTATTATTAGCATATAAATTTAAAAATTCCACTTGGGTAAAAACACAGAGGTCTCTTCAATGTCCTGCCTAACATCATCAAATCCTTGAACCACACTTGCTTTGGTGCTGAAGGAATTTTTTTTTGTCAATCTTATCCAAGCCAGAATCAGAAACCTTAAAAATCAGCCACCCTAAAGGGCCTTCCACCATCCTGGGCAGCAACCAGGCAGCAGAAGCTTCCCTGTCAAACACAAATGTGTCAGGGCAAGGCTGAAAACAGGAACAGGCTGTGCTTTGTGTGACCAGGACAGCTGGAACTCCATCCAGCACGATCTGCTCAGTAAATCAATCACTGAGGGCCTGATCAGGTGGTGTTGAGTTTCTCTCCCCTTCACAACTCCTAGGCACAAATCAGACCAGCCTTCATATCCAAAACTCAGAAAGTCAAATGACCACCTTGCTAAAATATATGGAATTTTGTTTGAGTAGGATCAGGATTTCAGCAGGTACAGGCCAAAGTCCAACCAGAGCAAAACTCTCACCTCTTCCAGTTTCTTTGTCTTGCAATACTGACATTAGTGGAGACTATAAGTGTCCATTATAAGTGGACATACTGTCATTAATGGGCATTGTAAGGCTGAGAGTATATAAATTACACAAAGTTTCCTTTCCCAATCAAAATATTTGCACTTCTTTTATAGAGGACAACATATGCTCTCCAAAAATATCCTTCTCCAAATTCAGCTTCCAGAACAGTCCAATTAAGCGAGGATGCAGAAAAACAGAGATTATTTTTGGGCAATACAGTTTTGTTTGTTTCTCATACATATTGTATGAATGTATTTAATTTCTCTTTTTTCCGACTTACACATCATTTGTCTTCTTCAGAGCAACCTTTCTTATACCAAGGTATCTTCCTCTAAAAATTACAGCTTAAAGCTATCTTTTTAAGATGCCTAAAAATTTCAAGATACCTGAAGGTGAATTCTTTCCCACACAACCCTATAAGCCCCACAAAAAAGATTCAGTATTTCTGTCAAAGCTGGCAACATCTAACTAACACACATGAACTCCACCTTTTGCAGTCAATGCACTTCTTGGCAGGATATTTGCTCTGTGAGAGACAAAACTTTCACCTCCCAAAGACTTCAGAATCAAGTTGTGAAGTTAAGGTTACAGTCATGGAATTTCAACATGGAGTTGCTGAAAATGTTGCTGCACCCAAGTAAGTGCTGACATCCTCTTGTCTAAAGGGAGCAACAGCACTCAAGTGTTTCTTGGGTAGTCACCATATTAAGGAGAATTCTGGCTGTGATCCCTTAAAGGCAAAATCCATATAAGGCATTTATGCTGCAGCTTCCTACTTCTTCCTTCTTAAAATGCCATCACACTCACACATCTCAAAATGGCTGTGATGCAGGAGAACCAGAGAAATGCACTCAAATGCATGAACTTGAAAAAGTCAAATAATTACCTGTGCTGTTACTGTTAGTTGCCCACCACAAGATCTTATAAGTAGTCAAAATGTTTTACTCTCCCTGAGTTGTCACAGGTTATAAAAACACGTTGTTCACAGATGAAAATTTAGGAGAGTAGAAATTTAGGAGAGTACAAGTCATAAAAATGGAGTTGTAACATTTTATTTGCAAAAGGAGGTCCTTTCTACAGACAGCATTTGTCAGGTAAAACTGTTTGCTGAAGAGTAGAGGAAAAGAAAACCTGCCACTGATACTCACAGGTTTTGAGGAAATTTCAGGCAAAGCATCAGTTTTCATCCTTTCCCACTTTGGCCACTCTCCCAGGAGAGATGATGTTAGTGAGAGCTCTGGGGGAGCAAATCCGAGCAAGGTTTCTCCCCCTCTGAAATGGAATGCAAGGAATGCATCAACCTGACCAACCACCCCAACCTGCAAACAGCAGAGCCAGGCAGCCAGAGCTCCCCAAAAACCACACTGCCATCCTTGCTTCATAAATTCACAGAGCTGTGCTTTTCCTGCAGCCTGTGTGGGGGGACAGGTTACAACACCCTTTTCAGGGGGGCCAAAAGAAAAGTGAATTATCCTACAGGGATTAAAGGGATCTTAGGCACAGGGGGGCAGTTTTGTGCCCTTGGAAAGCAGGCAGGTAAGTGCCAGCAAGGTGAGCAGGAGTGCCCAAGATGTGGGGAACCAGCCTGGGAGGAGAGGGGGCTCTGTGTGCTCACAGACAGGCACAGACCCCCCTGACAGCAGCCACCCTCCTGCCAGACTAGAAAGCCTCTATGCCAGAAGACTTTGAGCTATTTTAGAGCAGCTGTGTGTGGGCTGGAGCTACTAGGCACAACAGAAAAAAAAAAAAAAAATAAAAAGACTTCCTTTAAAATTATTTTTTGGAGTTTATTTAGCATTTGACAAACAAAATGATTGCCATAGCAACACATGCATTCTGTTGAACAAATATCTGTGTAAGTACCACAGACATAAAGGTGTAATTAGTCTATGCTGGTTTAACAAATCAGTACATTTGATTGTGCATTCTCGTTTCTTCTAAATTTGGTGTTTATCAAACACCTTTAAGGACTATTTCTGTATTATTCTCTGGGATCAGGGAGAAGGAAGCAGAGGGCTCAAGACCAGTATTTGCTGTGCTCATAGGAATTCAATCATGGGGAATTCTCACATGATGGAGTGGGGCCCTCCCTCACCAACTAGTTTTGGTTTAATAGTCAAAGGAAACACAAAAGCCACCAAATGTCCATTCTGAATATTCCTTCAGCACACCATTTTCATTCAGTACAATGCAACCAGGCTGAAGATACTTCTCAAAGTATCTTTTGTTTGTTTGGTCATTAAAAGGTAAGATATTAAGAGCCTAAGAAATATACTGTTTAAATCAAAGGAGGACAACTGTAACAGGGCACAACTGTGTTTGGGTTGCTTTTAGGATCTGCAAGAAATGAGAAATATCATGCTGAAATGGGTTTCCTACAAATGCTTCCCTGTTTTCCAGTCAGGAATAATTAGAAGCTTTAAGTTTCACGTACATTTGGGAACTCTATGCATCCTTTCACAACCCTAATCTTCAACCAGCACTTAGTTTAGTGACAGTATGTTACAATTTCCAAATGAAGATGTTTTCAAATCCACACACACAGCTTGACTACTTCAATCAGCAGAGCACAAATAAAATTTCAAGATATCATCACAGTGGACATTCCAGACAAGACTTAAGATTTAAGTTTTAGTTTTGGTTTGGGTTGCTTTTTTTTTTGCTTTGGTTTTGGTTCTTGTTTTGTTTTGTTTTTTGTTGATGTTGGGGGTTTTTGTTGGTTTTTTTTTTTGTTGGTTTTTTGGGGGGGTTTTGCTTTTTTTTATTTAGAGAAAAGGGAAAATGCAATTAATTATATTAAACCCAACTTATGTTTTGTTTATGGATTCCTTTTAAAAATGCTCTTACTTTCATTAAATGTACATTTAAATTGTTAGGACAATATTTTAAGTGAAAAATTGTAACATAAGAGAACTTCATGTTCTTTTGTCCTGGTTTTTAACTTACGACTCTTGGAATTTCTTTCTACATTTTCCTTTATTTTGTGGCTGAATAAGCATTAGCAGTGTCCTGAAAGACTGGGATCTCTGACAGCTTTATAGATTCTGTACAGTCATGGTTAAGATCACTGTGGGTCTAATTATTGTGTTTGATTTGTGCCTGATATTGCAAAAAAAGTAAAACGCTGAATCACTGAAATGTTCTTCATATTTTCATCCCCTATTTGCCTGTTTCACCACCCTGTCCCTGTTCTTTGCAGACAATAAAACATTGTAAAACTGGACAGCTAGATTTCTTCAGTTATATTTTCACTTTTTCTACCTTCCTACCAAAATGGCTGGATTCCCAAAGGGGAAATTCCTGTGTGCAGGGACATGATAAATATTCTTCAATCGGGAATAAAGTGAGAGCCTACATAAAGCATTTTAAGTATGAATCAATCTAATAACTTACATAAGGAGGGGAAGGGAAAAAAAATGAATTCCTGCTGTAAATGACAAGCACATTTCAAATACCAGGGTCCCTGTATGTTTGTTAGAGCTAAAAGAAAGATAAATGAAATTGTCAAGTACAGAAGGGGATTTGGTGGGACTCTGCTTTGTAGCAATAAAGTGGAAATAAGCCCAAAAATATAGATTCCTTACAGGAACTAAAATATAGGAACCTTATAGGTTTCTTTTGTATTCACTGCATGATGCACTCAGAAGTCACCCTTGGGGGACACATCATACATGGGTAAACTCTTCCCCCCTCATCTCTTACCCAAAACCTAGTTTTGAGTTTGCAAAGGGTTTTATTTTAGCTCTGTGGACCATGATTGATTTGAACTTCAGCAAACCCTGAAATAAATTAGATAAACAATACATTGGTGTTACCTACATGAGCTTCAGTTGTAATTACACAGGATTTCTCTTTTGGTATAAAGCAGTTCTTAGGAAGCCTGATTCATAAAGATCTTAAGCTGCACACTTCAGGATATCATATAATCTTCAATCAAATGCAAATTCCTGATTTATATAATGTATCAACTGATTTAATTTAAATAATTATAAATAAGAGACATACAATTTTGTTAGTGTAGAAAAATCCTGTGAGCACGTTCCACAGATACATAAAGATCCTAATTTTTTATTCTGTGCTCCTTAAATTCTTCCAACCCTTGCAATATGATTATGGATCCTCCACACTTTCAGGGACAGGAGAACATTCAAAAGGAACAAGATCTTTTTGCTTCATCTGTTATATGGAATTGAGAAATGTGTCTTCTTCTCTATGCAAGCAGATATTATAACCATGTAATGAGTAATAATTGAAGGTTGAGGGGGAAAAAAAAATGTACAAATGGCCAAAAATTCTACAGGTGATTTTGCAAAGCAGTAACTTTCCAAAGTTACTACACTGGCCAAAAAAAGCCCCAAAATTACTTCAGATTAAGTCAGCTGTTCCACCTATAGTCATCTTTACCTAATCCTGACTGCAGTTATGCTGGCCTAGGTCTCTAGATCTTGGTTTTTGCCAGAGTACTATGCACAGTAATTTTTTCAGCCTATTTACTAGTGGCTTTTCTTGAACCAAATGCCACAGAGCAGCTCTAGCAAAACCTACTGACAATTAGCTCAGGATAATAGTTTTTACTGCATCCACTGAATCAGAAAGAGCTGGGGAGTACAATGAGAAGACAACTAAGCTGCAGACAAGCAGAAGAGAAATGAAGAGCATATTTTAGGGCTTCTCTGAAAGACTGTGCCTTGCTGACACCTCTCTAAACAATATACATCATTTTTATGTGCTATGCCCATGAGAAGTGGGAGACAGTCACAAATAAAAGTAGACCTTCAGGACTAAGACACTACTTTATACCATAAGCTTGTCATTCATAAAGATGTAGTCAACACTGTTTGATTACTTATACATATTACTTCATTTTAAGGTTTTATTATGTCTTCCAACAATTTTCATGAAGACTATAATTGAATTCCCTCTTGTGCCAAGCTATCTCAATTTATTAATTTTATTAAGTAAAATCAATGCAAAATATTGTCCTCTAGAACTTTACATTTGCTACTCCAAGGCAAGTGAACAAAAGGCAAAACAGATACTGTGCATCAGTACATTAAGAAAATCTTACATTGTTAAATTTGCTGTGCCACTCCAAGTTTTAGTTGCCGTATGTGGAACTAGAGGTACCACATTTAAGCAATAAGCAGAAAATTAAAAGAGGAAAAAAAAACCCTACCCTGATCAATCGTGCAGCACTTTCCAATAACACTTACTGGAAGCTGCAGTAATAATACAGGAGATATAATACAGGAGAGAGGAGCAGGTGAATTAGGCAGGAGCACAATGCAGGGCAGCCCTTTGTGGTGACATCCTTAAGAGCTCCTGTGACTTGAGGGTCAGTCCCTGCCCCTCCAGAGCAAGGGGACAGTGGTGTGGCCAGGACACTGACCCTCCCAGTGCTCCCAGTGCCTGGCCACAGGGCTCTGCCCAGCACTCACAGCCCTGCTGCCAAGTGCAGCCTCAGAAACCAACAAGAGTGGCATAAATCCTACAGGTCACCCTCGACTTGACCAGAGAGAGCAAAAATATCGTCCTGATCCCTTTGTGCTCCTGCTACACGCACTGCCTGTCAAGGGCACACTCTCACTGGCCACACCCACACTAAATGTCAGCACTCACAACTTTGCTTCCCCAGAAACTGAGTCTGTCACTGTATTCCAAACCAGAGATGGGACACAAATTCATATGAGAAACCACAATATCAGAGAAACAGAACAGCTCTCAGAATATAGACAGTACACCAAAACCATGACAAATATCTTCTTAAACCACTTTGGAATTCATTATTGGAAGACACTGTGGTACATACAATCTTTATAAGTGATAAATATTTAGAATGAGATGAGACTGCTCCTAATTCTCCTCATANTACATAATCTTCATAAGTGATAAATATTTAGAATAATAAGATGAGACTGCTCCTAATTCTCCTCATATCTGTAGATGAAATTCTGCTTATCCAAGATAAGATCTAGATTACAGTTTTCAGTGTCTCCTTATCGATACACCCTTCACTGTCTCTAACAAAGTGTGTTGTTGAGTAAGCTTTGATTTCAAATACATTTAATCTGCCTAGGTATCTTTGTACACTTGGAGTCTATTGACTGGATTCAACTCACCCTAATACAGTCACTTTTTTCCACTGCCAAAACCGGAGATGGAGGAAAAAAAACCCCTAAATACAGACTTCACAGAATTATTTGTTATTTTTGTTTCTTTTAAGCTACTGAAACCTTTCCCTTGACTAAGACAATCAAGTTGAAACGATGGAGATTTTTTTTGTCTGAAATTCCCAGGAATTTAGAGATCCCCTTCTATGTCAGTGGTGACAGTGGGACAGAGCAGGAATTCACTGAACCAGAGCTCCAGAAAATTTATTCCACTACCAAAAAAGTTTGCTTACAAACACTTTGTTAACTCACTTTGATGCTGAATGGTTCTGGATGATAAAAATTTTACAGAATGTGTTTTAAGGAAAACAGAAAAGAAAAAAGGAAAGGTAATAGATTATAGACGAATGGCACAGAGATAGGCAAGAGTGTTTTGTGTGGGACTGGAAATAAACGCATGCAAGTCATTTGAAAGCAGGAAGTCATGAGGGAGAAATACATCGGAGTTGAAAGATCAAAGAGATCAAATGTAATCAGATATTTTCATATGTCACATGCTCCACCTACTTCATAGTATGGAATTGGTCCTCTCTCATTACTATTTTTCTCCTTTGCAATGTGTTCACTCTGGTTCCGAAAGTATTCAAGAATCAGCTTATATTTTTTTAAAGCTCAACAAAGCCTTTCTAATGTTTTTTAATCACTGGAATAGCTACCATAAGTACTGAGTGATGAGGTTTAAAGAGACCTCTCTTCTATCAAATGCATCCCACTTATCTCAAACCCCAGAGTTTCTCAGAATTTCATGCACAGACTGTTTAAGATTCCCCCTCACACTGCACAGGTTGCTGCCTCTGCTCTGCCACTGGAAGACTCACCCCAAACTGCCCTGCTCTGGAGGTTATAACTTTTGACTTATCCTTCTACCTTACAGTTTACTTTCATTTCTTTTTTCTAAAATCAACACTGTCCTTTAGCATATAAAGCCCTGCCTTATCTCATCCTTTTATAAAACAAACCAAGCATTTTTAGCCTTTCTTATGAGACAGCACATCAATCTCCCCAGATCTTTTCAAGGTCTTCTTCCTCACTTCTTGAGCAAAGGCGAGAAAAATTGCTCAGAGAATTAAAAAAAAAGTCATGAAAAGTCTGAGATATCCAATGGAGATTAACTGTCAGAAGAAAGACACATTAACACAAATATCCTGACTACTACCTCTGCACCCTCCTGTGCAAGGCCATGTCAGCTCACTTTCCAATTTCCATGGCAAACTGATTTACTGCAGATGTGTGCAAAGGCCTTAAGGTAATCTGTCTTTCCCATCTTCAGATACTTTCAGACAACTTTTTAAGAATTATGGAAAAATAATGATTTCTTGTTTTGCCCATTATTGTTATTACAGCAAACCCACAGAGTGTTGCCATTTAATATGCTGCTCAAAGGAAAAAATGCAAGGCAGAGGTTATTCAAGACAAGTGTGTTGCTCTTATGTATGCAGGAAGTGAGCTGGCAAAGCATTTTATCCCCAAAAAACAAAAGATTAAGTTAAGAATGCAATTTTTTAACATAAGATGACACTACCAAAATAAAAGCTTCTTGTAGAACTGTGTTTTTCCTTTGGCATATTAGAATTTATGTCTTGTAAGGATAAAACAGAAAAAAAAAATTGTCACATAAATAAATGAAACATGTCAGAAACACAAATCTCTGAGAATCTATTAATTTACAGTGTATTCTATATATCTTCCTCAGCTAACAATAACAAAATCATTATTTCCAAACTGTTTTATGTGAAGGATTAGCCTGTCATGTCCAAGAGGTTTCACAGAACTACAGAATCATTCGGGTTGCAATGAGATCACTAAGCCCAACCATTAACCCAGCACGGTCCCTAAACCCTGTCCCAACTGAAGGGACACATCTACACAACCTTTAAATACCTCCAGGGATGGTGACTCAGCCTGTTCACATCAGACTGGACAGAATTCATTGAACTTACCTGTTTGGTGTGAGACATTACCACCAAAATGAAGCTAAAATAAAGGTTTTCTGTCACACCCATGATCCCCCACAATTAGCGACGCAACACCTAAAGATCTACTTCCAGTAAAATCCTCCACAGAAAATTCTTTTGGAGATGTTAAGAGTATACCCTTCTGAACATGGATTTTTCCATGGTTTGACCAAATAACTATCACAAGTTTTTTATAACATACATATACGTCCAGGCATACTTTCATGAAATATTTTCAGGTTAGAGTAATAAAGTAGCAAGTACAACAGAGATGAAATTTGATGGGCCATTTGTGTAGTAAACTACATCTCCACAGCTCTTTAATCAATGTCCTGAACCAATTACCACTCATTATTCTTGATGCATTGTAAGAGAACACATGACCATATATCACTCTCAATGATCATAACATTTTATGCTAATTTAATATGCTACCATTTATAACACCTCAAGGTTAAAAAGAAAAAGTCTCAAACATTTCTGAGAGACATATAGCTCAGGAACTGACTTTCATTTCCATTATTTAAGTAAATGTATAGATTGATAGATATGCTATCCACTATCCATTTGGAGTACTTTATCAGACATAAAAGAGTGGAAGTGAGGACCAAATTTAGCTGCCAGCATTTTTCATCTACTGCATTCATTTTTTACTCTGAATATTATTTCAGCTCATTTCTGTACAGGGGAACTCTTTGCAGCCTCAGAGTTTTTTGATAGCCCATCCCAGTGGCAAGAACTTTATAGGAATTGGAAGGAACTGGGCTACCCCTCCAGCTCATGGCATGCAGCAGCACTTGGCAGGAGCAAGACCATCTGCCCAGTTCATAGAACCACGCTCCATCAGACAATATATCCACTTTGGGTCATTTAACACCTCTGAGCTTTAGATACAACCAGCAAAATGAGCACAGGAGCTCTGCAATCAGGTGTCTTCTCATGTTTAATGCTTCCTAAGCACGCTCCAGTCTCACTCTGTAGCCAAATCACAAGGAACTGCAGAGGGACTGTGTGTTCTGAATTCCCATTTTTCTTTGGCTGGAACACATGTAAGATGGTTATAGCTGATTTAGCTATAAAACTATCAAATATAAGATGAGAAATAATGAAAGCAGATATTAGTAACTGTGGCAAGAGGCAAAATAATAAAGTAGGCAGAATATGGATTAAGTGAGGATTTTTTGAGATCAAGAAACATATTTGAAAAGGGAACTTTCTCTCTTAGGGATGGAGAGGAAACAAGAAGGAAAATTAAATGAGTAAGAAAGTGCATAATTATATCTGGGAGGGCATAGGATTAGGCAAGTTAAAGTCTCACAAACACTAAATGAAGTGGAGAAAACACAGGCAAGAAGAGAAAAGCTAGAGAAGTGGAAAAGGAATAAGAGAAGTAGGGGCGAGATTTCTCAGTTAACTCAGCATTTTTTAATGTGCACATGGAAGTACACACAGAAAACACAGCATGAATTTGGGAATGCTTCCTGACAGAACATAACACCAAAGTAACAGGATAAATGTAAAAACCTGCAAGCTTCAGGCTATTAAGAGACAGAGGAAAAGGAAGAGTTAAGAATGACATATCACTGGAAATCAGTAATAGCAAAGAGAGTGGGAGAGAAGAGCAATCTGTTCCTCACTGTGACCTCTGCTGATTCTGTGTTTTTCCCCATTCATTTGCTTGTCACATTTTCAAGTTCTAAAATCCCATTTCACTGTAAGGTTGAAAGAATTGCTGGAACACTAATCTAAGCAAAACCACCCAAATAGACAGCCTTTCTCTGAATATTCAAAACAGTTAATGATGCTCTTCTATTTTTGGAACTCTATACAAATAGGACATAAATTGCAATGAGCTACCATAACTTTAATACCAAGCTCATATTTAGATTTTTACTTTCCTAGCAGTGTTCACTGTATGATAAATCTAATTTCATCTGAGATACTGAAAAAAGAAATTACAGCACTGCCAAAGCAGATGGCTGCTGTAATGAATACCACAGCTGAGAGTCACAGTGAAATTCCACTCATGAGAAATACTATCAATATACAAGTTGCCCTCCTCAACATTGTGTCTGCCCTTTTGGGAAGGACTGATTTTTACATGTCTCAAGGTGTTGGAAACCAAGCTTCAAATTTAACTGCTGCATTTTTATGTTATGTGTATATATATTAGCTTAATGGATTTTAAGCTTCCTATGTAAAGTCTTATCAACCACCCACTCCAAATGCTCCTAATCTGTTAGCAAAATGAAGAATTAAGCCTAATAATACACTGAAAAATAGCCCAGTGCTTTTGAATCCTTCAACTGAGCCTTTGATAGTATTAAATACTTTAATAAAATTTTATACATATATATTATATATTTATCGTAATATGCATACTGGTGACAGAGAAAAAATCTGAGGCACATGAAAAAAGAAGAATTACCTCAAAAATAAGACAGATCTAAGGTCTATAGCATTCATACAAAAGCTTTCCTTAATTTAAAGGTACAAGATTTAATTACAGAAAAATAAACTGGGAAATAGCCATATACTCCCTTTTAAAACAAGTAACACTTCAATTTGCTAATTTAAATCTAACTACAGTTTGTTTACATTATTTCAGGTAAGTCCTTCAACCATAATAGCAACTTGAGCCTCTGTAGTAGAACTCCAGGTTAAGAAAACACAACATTTTCCAAAAAAAAGACTCTTCACCTTTGACCAACATCCAGAGACATGACAAATATAAACCTCACAGCACAGGGTTGAGACTTACACAGTAAATTAAACTATTTATGCAGTCCACTCTCTGAAAGAAGCCTCCAAAAGAAGGTTACATTAATAGCAATGATCTGCCCTGAACCTGAAGGACATTTTGATGAGCTAAAAGCGCATTTAACACCATGCCCTTTAAGATCTTCATTATGCTGCTGCACTAAAACTTCCACTGCAGTTAGTGCTGCTGACTCAAGAAGACATTGGAGACAAAAATAAAGTAGCACTGGCATCATGTGCTACAGAGACACAAAGTAACTTCTGCCTGCTTAATTGTCTGTATCTTCCTAAGGACTGGAATTCAAAGCGTTAAAGGAAAGTGGAATTGGACTCCTTGACCCTCAGGGGTCCCTTCCAACTCAGGATATTCTGTGGAATAGCTTGATGTACCTTTACAACACAAGGTCTATGTGATACCAGTGAAGACTAGAGATAGAAGTCCATTGCAGCTGCAAACTAACTAAATGTATAAACAAATAAATCATCAAGGGGTACAACATCTTATGCTACTAATTGACAGAGCATGAAAACAAGAACAGCTTTTCCACAGGCAAACCTCTCCCAGGCTAATCTAGTATAGACTCTTCTCCTTACCTGTTCTCCAAGTTAAGTTCAGAAAAAGGTGACTCTTTGCAGGAATAAACTATACAAATTCATAAATCGTCCATCAGAGCATAAATGGGAGTTCAAGCTGTCGAGCAGACTTTGTTAGATCTCAGTTTCAGACCCAGTCATCCCCAGGGGACAGCAGAGAGACAAGGGATTATCACAGGAAAGGCTGAGATTCAAATGTGCTTTGCACTAAGCGTGAGTTAGTGATTTCCTCTGCTCTGAGAGCCCAGCCAGCACAGGTGGTGAAGATAAAGAAGGAATCAAAGGCCAGGTTCACTCTTGGAACATAACTCCCAATGACAGAAGAGCTGAAGCAAGTAGGAGTGACACCACTCCAAACACAGCTCCCCAAGAGGGAGGAGGAGTAGAGGAATAAACTGAGGAATAAACTCTGCAGCCTCTTCAACATGTTAAGCACAGCACATTCACACACCTGTCAGATAAAACAGCAAAGGAACAGCCAGAAAAAAAAAAAAACACAGCAGATGACATTGACAGTGACAAGAACTTGAATTAACTCTTGTCTCAGCATCCACCAAAAGCAAATGAAGGTCACATTTAGGAAGCTTTCCACTGGAAGCAAACAGTTTTAAAATATCTTTGAGATAATGACAGTGAAGATGGCAATTAGAACCACTGTGAGCTGACAGGGCATCGGGGCCAAGTGAATTGCACTCAGAATGCTACAGAAAATAACAATGACAGTAGCAAGCTGTCAGAAGTCTCTGTCACATTTATCCCTAAAGAGAGGCAACACCATGAGAAACAAGTTGACTTGATCTTCACAAAGTTATAAACAAACTACAGACCTAAAGGCCAACTCACAGCACAGATGATCTGCTGAAAACATTGACAAATCCTCTACAAGATCCTGCTGGAAGTCCTGTGCCTCATTCATTGTCCACATGGCTGATGCTGTCACACTCGGAGATGACTTTATTACATTTGTGTGATAGGCAGACAAGGGCTAATCCAAAAGTCCATCTTAAAGACAATGGAAAAAGTTCCACTGGCTTTAATTGCATTTTCATCAAGTTCAGAAGTGATAGGCACTTGAGGAGCCCACTAGATAACCATGGCTACTTGAATATAAAGTTAATGATATTTCCTGTGCAGTGAAAGTGAAAGATTGTGAAGAAAATTAAATTCTGATGTGCTTGCACTGGTTCTCTGTGTGACAAGCAGCTCTGGAGATCCCATGGCACCCTCTAGGTTCTTGATCCATTTTGGAAGGATTTAGACATTTGGGGAGAGCAGACATTCTCCAAGAGACAGTTTTTAAACAAGTTTGCTCATGTTTTGCACCATTTACCATTGTTACAGGTACTGATACTTGAAACCAAAATGGTGCCAGGATTCAAGATGTCAGCATACTTGGGTTTTCTCTGCTTATCAAAAACAAGCAAACAAAAAAGGCTAACACTTCATCCCTGCTGAAAAAGTTTGAGTTTCTCTTGTTCAAGACTAAAAACATTTGCTAAGTATGTTGTAGTTACACCTTCAGTTTGTGTATTGTATTCTTCTGACCAGGAACCTGCTGTTCAAAATTAAAAAGAAGCTGCAAGTCATAAAAATCACGCTATGATTTTTTTCAAGTTATATTTTTTTCCCCAGCCTATTTTGAGCAAAATTTAATTATTATTCAATGTGCTCTGCTGATAGAGACAGAATTATGCAGAATAATTGAAAAGCATATTTATTTTTTTCCCCTCTCACATTTTAGAATAATTGGTTTCCAGATTTGGCCAGCCTGTTTGATACTTAGCCATAACAAAAAGTGATTGTGAACCTTCAGTCAAAGCTTTCCCTTTTTCTGATTCTCCTCATTTTTGCAGCAGAGAAATATTTCAGGATTTCTTCCAACCAAACATGATCAATACAGAGAGAATTGTATCTGTTCATGTGTCTGGAGCAGCAAAGGATGAGATTTGTAATATACACAAAGATATGAAAACGCCTGGAGTTTACAAATTTAATCTTAATAAAAAGAAAGTATAAATAAAATTGAAAATTATTTAAGGAATGTTTGCATATTGTTTGAAACTCTATGAAACTGAGGATTTGGGTAGATATTTGACACTTGTTTTCCTTTCTAAATGTTTGTTTAGTTTTTGTTTTTTAAATCTTGGGAATATTTATCTCAAGGGGGAGCACTGCTGGTGTGATGGTGCTGACTCACAAACTCAGGCACACTGAAAGGATCTCAGGCAGCCATCAGCTGAACTCCCCCAACAGAACAGGCAGGATCAGCACCGAATCCAGACCAGGGGGCCCAGGGCTTGAGCCACCCCGCCCCTGAAAGGGCACAGCTTCTCTCGGCAAAGTCTAATTAGGCTTGATTGTATTTATCAGCTGAAATAAGAACTGCAGGTTACATCTGGAAGCTTTGATTTCAAGACAGCATCACTGAGAGAGTTCAATCAAAGACTGATGAGAGCACTGACTAGACTGGAGAAGTACTACCCTTAGCACTTTATATGTGGTTCGACTTTGTATTGTTATTTAAATTCTAGGATTTTTTTTAACAAATATTCAGTCAATATTTATGTAAAAATAAGCATATATATGTATATTTAAATACATTCTCCTGGATCATCCTTGCCCCGCCCCTGGAAATGTCCAAGGCTGGGTTGGATGGGGCTCTGGGCTAGTGGAAGTTGTCCCTGGCCATGGCAGGGCTTGGAGTGAGATGATCTTCAGGGTCCCTTTCAGCCCAAACCATTCTATGACACATTTAACATGTGAAAAACACCACAGCTCCTTTACAAAGGTATTTGGTTCAGTTTTTCTAAGGATATTAGTAAAAACAAACTCTACTGTCAGGGTGACTTTAACCACATGCTGGCTCATCAGTGAATATTGCAGAATGACTCTGTCTCTTAATTCCTATTAAAAGTCAAAACCAAAACATTTTAAAAGATGACAACTTTGGGTTTCTAGATTGTGCTTAAATATTCTATTTCATATATCAATACATCTGGAAAGATTCTTTAGCACATGTTAAGGAGAAAAAAAAAAACAAACCAACAACCAGAAACTCATTAAGTCATCCGTACTTTGTAAATCTAATTCATAACACTGCAGCCAAAGAAAGATGTTAATTGCTATTGGTATAAAATTCATGACCACTGACAATATATACTATTTTGGCGGCAAGACTAAAATTCTGAATGTGTGATCAGTGACAATTTTAAGATTAAGTGACCATTTGGGATTACATTCATCAATACTAATGGTATCTTATTTAAAAGTTTAATGAGGAAGCTATAATGCATATCACATTTCTCAGTAAGACACATTATTATTGAATTTCAGAGAGAGGCTATTATGAAAAATGAAATAAAAGCAAAAAAAAGCCCATTGTTTAATTCTAAGTGTATTGAACACATGAACTGGACTGCAGGCATTTGCTTAGAGGGCTATTCTTTAGGTAATTCCATCTTGTTTATTTGCAGTCCATATGAAAAGAGTGTGTCTTTAAGTTAGACCTGAAATTAGTCACTACAGAACATGAGGATATGTACATCAGATAAAACATACATGGCATTTTCAGTAAAATGTTTTAACATAATGGGACAGTCAGACCCATTAAGTGATTTTGCCCCTCAGAAGTCATTTATTCACAGTATTTGATGTGAGCCCGCTCTTGTATTTGAGAAATCAATATGAGTAGCAGCTGAAGTAGCAATGATTCATGCTCAGGGTAAAACCTGTCAAAACTGAAAGATGTAGAAAATATTCTTTGAGTCCATATTCTTTTGGTGGAGAGGAAGGGAATTATTATTTCTTAGGAGCGCAGAATTGTTAAAAACAGGTGGGTGCACCAGTTGAGTCTAGTTTGTAGTGAACTCTGGCAGATCTCAATCCAAATTAAAGCTCTGTTCAGCTTTTCCAGCCTTTAACAGCTACTAACACAGTCCCCAGTTAGGACTCCCAACAATCCTTGCCCTGTTATTTATTCAGGCTGTTCTTGCTTGTATTTGTTTTATAAAAACAGCCCCTTGGGTTTTTTTACATGCAGCACTGTTGAGGAAGTGACTTATTATCACGTATTTTGATAAAAATATCATTATTACCCCATTTTCTAAAAACCACCCAAACATTACAGTATCACTGCATAGCTGGCTTTCACTTGCACACTATTTCCAGCACATAGAAGAGATATGTGGAATTAAAAACCAAAACAAAACAACAGAGAAAACCCCAACAACTTTTTAACACTGGGTTTTTCTGTCTGTGGGCTCTGACAGACAAACTCTTCACCTCCAATGGACATTTCTGGGTCATTTCTGCACATTCTCTGTGCACAAGGGAGGGACAGGGAGGATGTGACAGTTGCCAGTTTCACAGCAGAGGGCAGAACTTCTGCTTTATAGAATAGATTGTCCATACATTAGGGGAACTGCTGACTTAAATAGTGCAATATTGCCTGTTTCTATAGCATTAGCACAGTGGGATTCCAGTCCCCATGGATTATTATGGGCTGTAGGAAGACAACAATGTGAAAATCAGAGTTATGTTAAGACTGAGTTTCTAAGCTGCTGGATCTCAGGAACTCAGCTGGACACCACCTAGGTGCTCCTGAAATAACAGTATTCATACTTGATAGGAATGACAATACTATTGAAAAGAACTACTTTTTCTGTCAATAAACATTTTGTTTGAAAAGCTAAATGCCTTCATTTTTACCGAACAACAGCAAAGTACAATCTTCTTTTTCAATACTGGCTTTGAACAAGAACCTGAAACATGAATTCTGATTTTTCAACTCTGGCAACTCTGAACAAGAGAAAAAAGCCATCTTCTACCTCAATTAGAATTATTTATTTTGCTTGCTTCTAAAACTTGAGGTTGAGCAGGAATCCTGTAAGTATAAATGGAACAGAGAAACTCAGTAAGTTACTTGAAAAGCAGCAACACCTTGTCTCATGTTGTTTATTAGACAAAGTGATCTATTTTCTTTAACTGTTACACTAGGCTGAATTTGCATATATGAATCAACACATCCCTTATGAAAAACAGGAAGTGGATGGATGAGGTCTGGCATGTGACAAGTGACAGTTATCTGATTAAAGAAACAGTGAAGCATCCAAATATCATCCCATCTTTTTAGTTCAATTTTTTTTTTATAGAGGAAGTAATTGTGACAATTCTAGCCCTGTCCTGTAGCCCATCACAGTAACACCCTGGCAGAGAGCAACCCCAATATCCCATCACAAATAAACCAATAATTCTTTCACAGTATTGCAGATATATGCAGATCCTCCACATATAACTCAGCTACTTCTAACAAGTGGTGCACTGTCTGATGGAGTGAAATGCAAACACTTAAAGGAATACAACTCAACAGGAATGAAAGGTGAAGTCTGTTTTCTCAAACAAATACAAACATCAGTGTCCATGATTCTCACCATAAAATAGACTCTTTCCCCCCATCACTCATTATGGGACTGCTAGCTATTATGTTTCACCACATAATTTAGGTAAAATCCTGGATAGAAGTTGGACACTGTGTATTCACCTGAACACTCACTTCTGAGGGATAATTCATGATAGCAGGTGGTGACATAAAATTCATTTTGCCAGATTTTACTATAAAGTACATCATCTCCTCAGGCAAGGACCTTGGTTTTTTATATCTTTAAAATGCCTTGATTATCTGTGGATCTCTATGAAGCCAAATATATGAAAAAGAAGAGCACTATGGCAAGATCACCTACAGCCCTAGCTGTTATATACCAGCCTCTGTCCATCTGAAACTTCAACTCAAAGTAAAACAACAGCCTTGAAAAAGGAAAAATTTGAGCAGCCTACTTCCACAAATTGCTCAGTATCTGATCTTTTAAGCACCCAGTCTTGTCATACCTGAGAGAGGAATAAAATATATCACAAAAACTATTTGCAAGAAACAATCTCAGATTTTGGGGGTGGATCTCTCTTAAAAATTCCTTTTTGTTTTTTTTTTTTCTTGCTGCCCTAAAGCTGATAAAAATTGGTCTTTCGTGTTCTTGACAGGAGATAAAGATGAATAGGAAAATCATGTCAGGATCAGACTTTTATTTACGATCTTGTAACTTCAGGACTGTGCACATGCACGATTTGCTTCTGGGCTCATCTCAAAATGAACAAATGAGGGATGAAAGATTACCCTGAGCACCTGCAGAAATACACATGAAAAACAGGTTTATCTAAAGGAGCATGTATTTCTGGAGGAAAAAGGTGATAGCATGAATTTTACATCAGATCTTTACTTCATAGAGAGTGCTACATAAAATATTGTTGGCCAGATCACTGCTGATTTAAAAAGTGTTTTGTTATTCAGTTGTATGAAATAATCTTGTTGAGAAAATGCTGTTTCCATGTGCTAGGTGACAGATTTAATTTCATCTTTGTTACATGTGTTTCCAACCCTTGGCTGGTACTGCAGGTAATGCTCCTCATAGTCAGACTTCCACAAGCACTGCATAAACTACCTTGAAAACACCTGCAGGTGTTAAAACCAGTGTTGTGATTAAAAATAAGATATAGTGCAAGGTGAGTTCTTTACCTTTTAACTTTTTCAGAACAAAAATCCACAGATTAATTTCAGTGACTCAGAGGTTTATTGACAATTGAGCGTTTAGTTTCCACCTGCCTGGAAGGAAGATAATCTTCTAATGCAGAACACAGAATCAGGATTTAACACTGCAATGAGTTCTTCCTCTCATGGATTCTCCTAATTTGCAAACTCCTGAAGATGCTTTCAGTGCACTTGAGTAAGTCAGTATCAGAGGCAATCTCTAAAAGCTTGAGGAGAACATCACTTGTTTGTCCTTCATTTGCTGCAGCCCGTGGTCAGTACCCCCTGTCATTACCCTCTAAAAATAGATATTCCAGCAGCAAAGTGATGACAGGCATCATCACACAGCAGAAAGTAATTCGTGGGTTCTTTGCTTCAGCTGCTATGTTGGACTCTTGTCTTTAATATATTAAACTGAAAATATTCAGACACATTTTTGAACTATTTCCACTGGATGAGTAACATTTAGATCCAAAATTATTTTTCTCCTTTCCTTCTGAAGAGGATTGGGTTATTCTTCATCCTGACCTTATCATAAGAAGTGTTAAAATCCGCTTCTTTTAAGCTAAATATATTGTTTTATTAAAATTCTCTAACTAAAAAAGATTACAGTTTGAAGTCCTAATTCAGGAAAAGATTTCCTTTTCTAGAGAGTATATAAATTCTCACGCTTCTGAACTAGAGCTGAACTTTAATCTGATTTTAAGCACATTTTTGAACCAAGAGCTAAAAAAAAAAAATCACACATAATTAATCTTGCACTGAAAACAGAAGCTGAGGCCTTATTAATAGAAAACAGAATAAAGCAGGAAAAATTCTTGAAGCTTGGCATTCAAAATGGCTTTGAAAGCAGGGAAAAGGAAAGAACAGGTTGTCTGTAGGGAGAGAAAAAAAATCACAAGGATTTCATCATGTGAGGAAAGAGAGGAAATGATCTCATCTACTTCTTCATTTGCTCTTCTGTGGCAAATTATGCTCTAGCAAGAGCACTGGGAGAACATGCCCATGATGTCTGAGCAAAACCTCAGACAGATATCAGGAACAGATAAAACAGATAAACAAAAACAGATATCTGGAATGAAGCTTATTTTCATTTCATGTGGAGTCCAGGGACAAATTGCAACATTCTGCTGAGGGATATGATGCCAAGTTAACATCAAAGTTTCTCAATGGTAAAAGAATTTCCTAGGACCTTAACTCTCACTCTTCTGCAAATTCACTGCCCCATTCTTTACCATTAATACAAGAACAGAGTGTCTGATTTCCATTTTCTTATTGAAACCATAAATCAGGTTTTGGTAGTTGTGAATTATACCACCAGAAGAGTGAGAAAAGTTTTAAACATCATTTAAACACAGTCCTTACTGAAAGCAGTAGTGAAATAATCTTTTCTCTTGAAATCTCAACTGGCTTAGATATGCTGTCGCCCAGAGTGTCACATTCTTTCCTCACACCTTGACAATCTTCAAAGGAAAATCAAAAAGATACAGCCCTGCAAAGCTGTCCCCTCTCTGCATACAATAGGTACAATAGTTTCCCTGGTGCTGTCTTCCCACTGTCCCAGAAGAATCAGGATGGCCTGACATCCAGCAAGGATGCCTGAGCTCATTTCCCAAATTAGTTTCTATTTCTGATCTGCTGCCTTGCACAATGAGACTTTTTCAGTGGCATCGACCAAATTATGGTGAGCAACAGACAGAGAGGCCATGCACACTGCAGCTGGGCCATGGAAGCTTTGGCAAAGTCAGAAACCTTGGAGAAGTGATGGAAAGCAATCCAGAAGTGTGGAGAATGATGGAGTACTGCAGCAAAGAACACACAAAAAGGATGTCTGCAATCACCAGTGCCTTGTGTCCCGACAGGAAACACCAGACAGCCCCAGGGTCTGTGTTCTGGGACCTGCTGGGAAGGAGAAGGAGCCTGATGTCCAGAAATCAATGTACAGCACCTCCAATTCCTTAGCAAAAGCATTTTCTTCCCTAACATTTTCACAGAGCTATACCAAGCCAGCTGCTATGCCACATGAAATGGTTTTCATCCTTGTATTAAGCATAATTTAAATGATCCATTCAATTATTACTTTTGTATTCAAAGATGGCTTATTTTCATGCAGATTTATGTTTCGTTATGCATAGAGGATATTCTTAATTGTGCTGAAACAACTGCAAATTTAATTAAAGTTTGCCATTCCGAGCATAAAATAGATTAAAGAAAATGCTGACAAACAGTAAAATAAATATTCGACTATTTAATTTAACTCAACATTTATTTTTAATCCAAACATCAAAATAACCTTGTTTCTAATTACAATTTCATGACAAAATGTCTTGAAGTAGTATTTGTCTCTATTTCCTTCCAATCTGCTCAGCTGAAACACACTAGCTTATTTATAAAACTGTTGATTAATAAATCTGTTCCAGCTGTATTACTGTATGTTATGAAGAACACAGATTGATGAATGTAAACAGCCATTATAATTTTAAAAAAACAAAGTCTTGACAGTCTTCAAAAGCAGAAATCCCGTCAAATGCATTGCAGGACAATTTTAAACCTAAATCTTAACAAAAAAGGAAAAATAAGGGGCAAATATAGCGAGTAAGGTTCAAAGATCAGTGGCAATTTATAGCAGATGGAGATATCAACTAAATACTCATAACAAGTTACTTGTTGTTCCTTGAACTGGGTATTGTTACACTCAACCACGTGCTGTAATTCTGACAACAAGCAAATCCTCAGTTTCATAAAAAGTTATCTTCAAAAGAGATATGAAGAAAGAATCTGTCCTAGTTCTACTGAAACTAATTGGAAACTCTCCAATTAAGTTATGCTGCTTAGTATTGATTTTAATTTTATAGTCAATAAATTTAAGAATTTACAGTTAGCAGCTGGAGGAAAAAGGAAGGTAGACAGGCAGATTTCCTCTCATCCAGATGTAGTAAGTCTGGCTCTGACTGAGGACAAAAACAATCCTAAACCACAAGAATTATGAACACTATCTTAATCCTTGATGTAATTCAGAATCATTAGTTGAGAAGAAATACACAGGCTTTCCAACAGCCTTTTCTCCAAGGCATGTCTTTTCTCCAACAGATGGAGGAAACAAAGTGCCTTACCAGTTGAACAAATATCCCAAGAGTCAGAAAATTTGGAGGAAAAAAAATACTTTCCCCGGTTGTTATTATTAATATTATTCACAATAATATTTTTTGCTACATCTGAATAAATTGTCTTACACGATTTTTGGTGCTTCTTCCTTCCACCTTAAGCAATACGTTCATAATAAGGAATTATTTACATCCGAGTGACAACATCCAGCTATTATGAGTTTTAGGACCTTCACCACCACTTGTGGAAGACAGGACAATCACAGAGTGTTTCTGGTTTGAAAGCCATGAGCTTAGCTGGAGCAGTCCAAGCAACACAAGCTTCATCCAAAGCCACCCAGGACTACCACCACAAACTGCTTGCCAAGCCCTGTTCATTTCTCATTTAAAATACTTCTTGTCAACACAGTTGAGCAAAGAAAACCTCTAAGCAGAAAGTATAAATGCTGCAAACCTCTTTCCCTTATGTAACTTCACTGTGAAAGGATGAAAAAGTTTCTTTTTGCAACAAAACCAAGACTGAAATACAGAAAGAGGGTTCCAATGTGAGCTGATAGAATCAGCACGCACTGAGAGCTCCCTGCATGTCAATGGACCATCACTGTCAGGGGCAGGGATTCATCCCTGGTGTTAACACACTGAGATGTGATAAAGTGTGGCTGATACTTTCACATTTGCCTTATTTATCCATATCAGCCATATATGTCAGTACCAGAAAAATCTCAAACAAAGGGAAAATAACTCCATCCAAACTCAAAAAAATTCAACACAACAAATGAGGAATTTAAGTCAGTATCAGGGATTATTAAACTCTTTCACAAAATAAGAAGCAATCAAGAAGGAAATAGCAAGGAGCAAGTATTTTTCAGACAGGAATAAAACTGAAACCCTTAATCAAAAAAAACAATGAACTGAACAAGAGCAGCTCTTTCCTATTGATACATGCATATTGTAAGGAAAGCTTGATCTGGAATCCAACAGAAATGGTAGATGAAAACTTTATTTGGATGTAATACCAGGTAAAAAAAAATCACTTGATAGCAACAGTGTTAGAACAAACAAAACAATCCAAACGTGTTCAAATAACCACTGAGTTCATCAAAACAGAACTATTCTTTCATGAAGAGCAGCTCATATTTTAGCGGCACTTTTTCTACAAGCACCAATATACACAGAGCAATTCCATAAAACTTTTTTTTTCTGTCCTTTCAGTGTTTCAAGATTTACTTTAGAAAACTCTACATGGCATTATCAATCAAAACTCTTTTTGACAATGTAATAGTCTCCAAAATCTCTAAACACTATAAGAAATAATGAATATACTGTATTATACAGGCTTCCAGACTACTTCACTTCAGACTCCTGATACCAACAACAAAAATTCCATGACATGAATCAGCCTAGACTTTTTTTTTTTTTTGTATAGTCCATAAATGACCAGTGCAGCTGTCTGAAACAGAAGGAATATCAAAAGATAGGATTTCACATAAACAAATAGTAACAGAGCAGTTAAAGGTTAGAAAACCCCTACTGCCAAAACCAGCACAGCACTTCAGAGGAGCCATGGCAATTTACCTTCCTGAGAACCAGGGAACACCTCCACACACATCTAGATATAAACTTCCCCATCATTCAATCAGAAGGTTTTGGGAGGAGAAATCAAGCACCCAAGTCATATAATATCATGAGGAATTGCAAATGAAACATACAGCACAACGAGGTTTTTGGAGTTTTGATTCAGAGGCTCTTTGATTAGGAATGGTTGGCTTACCTGCTTAACATCATATGCAAGAAGAACAAATCTTAAGTCTGGTGAAACAGAGTATCTTGATGCTTTGAAGGTTACCTGCAATGAAGTAACAGGAAAAGTGAGTTTGCAATAGGAAATTATTAAGATCCTCTTGCCCAATTTTTCCTACAGCTCGTTTAAGAACTTTCCATTCGTAAGACAGATTTGGTTTAGAAAACCAATGTAATTTTCAGTAAAGAAGCACTCAAATAATTCTTAGTCTGGTATCAGTACCATGGCAACAGAAGAATCTGGATTTAATACTAAATATCAATTAAGAACCTGATGAGGTTTTTAATCATCACTACAAGCACTAAGCTAAAGGATAACAACTACAACCAATTCATTCCCAGAGGATGATGTAAGACACTTTGGTTGGAATGATTAAAAGGGAGATTCATCACTAAGTTAGCCTTAAAGGTAATATGCAAGAAAAGGAATAGGCGTGCACTATGTCTCTACAGCTTTTCTTATAACATCACATATACAAACATTTTGTAAAAACAACTAGAAACAAAGCAAAAGTCTTCCTTAAAACAAAGAAAATTCTTAGAAGAGAGCAAAGTGAAACATAAGGTAGCATTGTAAGACTAATAATGTTTTATATCCACTCAAGACTACATGACACCCAATTGAATTCAAGACTGTAATTTCATCAAGGGGTGACGTTGATGTCAGAAATAATTTAATGAATCTAATGCATGAGAAAGATAGGAATGTGCTTTACAGGGCACTGAAGGAAATAATTTCAAATTAATCTCAAGATATCTATTTGTGGAATGAAATGAAAAGGAAGAAACGAAAAATGCAGGTAAGAATAGAAAAAAGGTAGGACGGCAAAAAAATAGCAGATCCACAAAGCAACAACAACAACAACAACAACAAAAAAGCTATATAGAACAAGATCTATCCACTGTTTTATTTCTTAAGCATCTTGTTTTGCTTAGCCTAATCCCACCACTAAACTAATGAGTTCAACAGGGGTTTAAAGGTACACAAGCAGGAAGTCACAAACTATTACACAGAGGGTAGCTAAGGAGCTATACCTGAAAAAAAGCTTCCAATAAACTGAAAAGATGCTGTATTTTGATATACAGATTAAACTCAGGTTCCTAGGTAATATAGTTAGAATCAAGCTATCCAAAAGAATTAAAGGGAAAAACATTTTTGAAGATAAACTGTTTGATTCAGCAGTGTAACAGAATCAAAAATCAGAAGATAAATCTGCAGTCTTGAGAAAGAAGGAAAAAAAAAAAAAAGACAACACACCTTAAACCATCCTTCTGTATCTACAAAGCATCCAGAACAGATTTCTGCTGTGCCCAAACTTGCTTTTATGAGTTAATCATCTTTAAGCAGAGACTGTGTTAGTGCTAATCTGTGAGCAACATTCCCTTTTCCTGGCACCTCACTGAAAACATTTTCAAATGTGAAATTTGTCTTCTTTCTAGCAGTTTATTAATTATTGCCCCACTACCTCAGCGTTCAGCGCTATATAACCCAGGCAACTTTCCAAATTCACTCCCAGGGAGTGCAGCTCCTACCATTTCACACATTAGGCAGGAATCTGCATTCCCTGATTATGCCACCACAAAGGCAATGAGACTCTTCCTGCAAACACCTGAGCAGCTCAGCTGCCAGCTATGGGCAATTCCAGGCAACATCAGCAAGAGCTACTCACATATTCAAGTACAGAGTGCTGTGGATTTGGGATTTAAAGCCTTTTGAATCCCACTGACCTTGTTTATTCAGCTTGCACTCACCTGCAAAGTTTTATTTGCCTCCAGACACATGGTGTGCATTCAATGCCAAAAACTGTGTGTGGGTAGTGGGTTTGGGCAAAATAGTTTTCTTTTTGTTAGTGTAACAGCATAATTCTTGGCTAAAGGAGTAAAATGCTGTTTTATACTTTTTAATGTTTCGCCTCAGAAATAAGAAACTGAAAATTAGACCAGCAGAAATCATGTGCTCATTGCCAAAGCTGATAGCAATGCTGATTTCTCTAAATTATCATACAAACATAATTAGCCCATTTATTTAAGGTGGATTTACAATCAAGCCTTTAATGAAATAGGTGTTTAATTCCAGTAGAATTGCAGAGAGATTTAAGTGACTTAAAGTGATTACAATTTCCTTATGATTCTGGTTTTGATGGGGGGTTTTTGGTAAAGACAAGCACAATTTTGGCAATTAATTTAGAAACTGCCTATTTATATGCACAGAAGAAGCCCTCATACATTAAGAACAGGAAATTAAAACAATCACCTGACTCATTCCTCCTGCCTAACATGGCAGGTAAACTCATGATCTGTGAGTCACTAAAACAAAAGACAGAATTCTTTTTTTTTTCCTCCCCTACAACCATGTTTAAGGGATTTCATCAACCATGGCTGAGGAGATTGGATCAGCTGGTGAAGGGTTTAAAAGGAAGTTTTAGTCCCTGCTGTAGGAGATGAGATGTATGCCACACAAACTTCTGGGAGATCATCTGTTGGGTCAGGCTCTACAGGGATTAGATATATTTATTCACTAAAAAGCAGCTTGTGAGGACTCTGACCCCCAAGGGTTTGTTCTCTTCTCAAGAGAACACGTTTTTGAGTTGAAAAGGAAGTGTTGGGGAAACACCATATTGGAAATACACTGGGAATTAAAAACCCTCAGGTGTCTTGTTATGAGAAATCTGGAGGGTGATTGTTCCACTGGTCTGCATATCCACAATTTCTCAAGCTGCTTGCTTTGTCAGGAGTTATTTAGCCCTCATTAAGGAAGACAGACCTAAATGCTGCCCCATGTGACTATAACCTTATGGATTTGGAAATGGAATTTTGGAAAAATAAGCTCTGAAATTGGGAGAAATAGAGCTGCCTAATTAGGGATGCAGAAGCAGGGCTGGTTTCCCTCTGCATCACTGCTCAGTATCAGCTAGTTAGGGACTGGGCTAGTCCAACACTGTGCACTCCATGCACACCCTAATCCCTTTCCAAACCTAACAAAGGCAAGGCAGAACACAAGGAAAAGGGGAAGAAAATTTCCTTATATCCCTCTACCCAACCCCATTAAGAGCTGAAATCCCTATGAAAAATATCAGCTCTGTGCAACCAGAAATAATTGGACTGGAGAAATTGCTGTAATCCTTAAATTCGTTACACTCCACACTATTGCATAAGTGTGAGACAAAATAAATGGAGGGATTTTTAACTCTTGTGCACTGTCTTCCCTGCTTAATTCACACACCTGCCATCTGTTTTTCCTATATTGCTGCATTTGACATAATTTCACTTTTCCAGACATAAATGATCCTTATACCTGATGTTTCATTCCTCACTCAACCAAATCCCCCACTGACTGTAAAATCAGGTCTAACCATATGGAACATTGTATTTCTGGGTTTCTTTGAAATACCTCATGTGATAAGAGTTTTAATTCTTCTCCTGACAGTGATGCATGATGTGATGACCTCAGTGGTCTTACTGCTACCACAGATTGCAACAGTAAAAGCCAAATCCAGGCAAAAAGACAGAGAGAATTTGAACAGGCTTTTGTCCTTCAGCTTTCCAGTTTCCCTCTCTCATCCACCTTTCAAGAATTGCTAAAATATAGTTTTGCACAGAAAAGAAGAATTGGCTTTTTCCACCTTTCCAAATGGGAGATTAAAATGGAACACAGAATTCCAGTGAACAATATATTCTCAAGTTTGTTTCCAATGACAATATTTCTTTCTTTTTCTAACTTTGCATGCTATGTGTGTTTTCCTGTTAACAGAAATACCTGTTATGTTGTGTTTAAGAGAAATTTTAGGCTTGGTTTAGGCTCTGTATCCTCAGCAAGGGCCCTAGTATCAGCTCTTTCTATTTCTCCTGTTTTCTTAAATCCTAGTTCTAAGCTACTGATGTATTGGCAACTCTCTTCATCTTTCACATACTATAAAATGTTGGATTTACTGGTTTTGTGGATTTTAACTACTATGACATTTAAATCAGTGCCTTATTCATAATCTTTCAAAAACATGGTATAGAGCAAACAGACAGTCTAGCCCAGAGTTGTAAAAATGTTTTTGTAACATGTTTACTTTACATGGTAAAATGTTCTTTTTCCATAGTTTCAGTTGGATGGTTTTAAGTGAAATAATGTATCACAGTTAAAACTGATTTAAAGGAATGTTCACTGTTGTGGAGTTTACTCATTTGTTGGGTTTGGGGTTTTTTTCCTTTAGTTTTACTCCTCCTGCTGCTTCAGTTTCTTGTGCCTCTATTTTGCCCAGAAAATTTCATCTTCCAAACTCCTATTCTCCTTCTCCAGTTTTTGTTTAATACTCCCTTAACACACATTGAGGCTTTAGTTTATTGGTTTGTTTTGGGTTTTTTGATTTTTTTTTTTTTCATTATTCATCCAGAATGAAATATTTTAAGACCTTCAGGAATGTTACTTTAGAGCTTGGTGGCAACACCACAACCTAGGAAATTAGACCTCTCTATTGCACACCTCCACCTGTATCAGAAATTTAACTTAATGGTGTAGTGGAATCTCAGTGGATGGGAATTCATCAGCACTCACAGGTATCTAGCTCAACTGACCAGACAAGCATTGGCCAAATGGCATAAAAGGAGTCAGGTGGGATGGAATTACAGGAGCTGCAAGAGGAGAAGGCATTTGGCATGTCATGGTTCCCTTGAGAGGGAACAATGGGATTCTCCTTCACTGCCACTGCGGGAACTGAAAGGAGAAGATGGACCATGAGAAAGCAGCAGAGAGTGAAGCCCAGCAGAGGAGCAAGGCTTGAAGCACTGAAAACAGGGAACCTCTGATAAAGATGGGTTATATTTAGAAAAATGTGCTGTAATTGGAATGATGAAAAATTTGGGTTTCCAAGGTTACGTTTCTTAATGTGGTGCCTCTTGTGTCACCTGAGCATTTAATCTAGACCCAGAAATGCTGCAATGGCAGGTGTTGGAACTGTTAACCCTCAGGTTTCCTGTCCAGTTTAAAAGACAAATGTGCCCTAAAACACCATCTCAGCTGACTTCCATGCACGGCTCTCAAAAACAGGAACCAAACTCCCCAAACCCACCTGGAACTGTAGGACATAAAAATAGGCATGAACCAACCATGAGCCTTGCACCATGGCCTCCCTGATAGACAGGAACCTCCCACCAGTCAAACAGAAGCTTTTCCCTCACATTTCCCAGGAACATTGACCCTTATAGTTACCCCTTAACTATATCAAGGAACGATCTTACCAGGAATATTATTTAGAGAAATCCCATATAGAATTGCCATAACCTGACAGTTTCTCATTTTTTATGGTGAAACCTCCTTCACTTGGACAAAAACCACCAAACTACAGTGACTGCAAACCCTTCCATCTGTCAGGCTTTCCCACCTCGATGCACAGTGGTGCACTGCAACAGTAAACCCTTCCCCATAAAACCCCTCTACTGTAAAGGCTGTGCTGAGGAGGGTTATTGGACACTTAGAGGAGCATGGAAGAGGAGAGAGAATGCTACAATATTCATAACAACTTATTTACAACACGTGTGGGTCATTAAAATGTCCAGTGTTGCAACAACTATTAATATTTATGTGGTTATATAATGTTATTTAATGTATTTGCTATTATTCACTCTTTCATTAATCTCTTATGCAAGGGTCTTAAAATACAAGCATGTAAACTACTCTTGCAATTAAATCTACGTTAATCAACAAAGGAACTGTAATTGCATTATGATGCTGCACTGAGTTTCCTGTCAAAAGAGGGAGGGGGTGTGGTGGTGGGGAGCACAAAACAAAACAAAACAAGTATCAAAAGGAAGAGAACAAGTAGGGCTGTTTATGAACAATGCTCTGTAAAACACCACAAAAGGGTCCCTGCCAAAATCTCTGCTCGGACTGAAGCTCTCATTCTCTGCTTTTGGCTGCAAGGCCTCCACAGGGCTTTCACAGCTGGGCTGCCACAGCCTGGCCCTGATCCCCGAGCCAGGACTGCTCCTGCTCTGTCACCCTTCTGACACCAGGAGCAGGCAGCAAGGTCCTTCCCTCTCCATCTTTGTTGTACAACAATACAACAACACAACAGGCTCCAGGAGATGCTCCTGACAAACCTCTGGAGACAGGTCTGAAACTCAGCAATAACTATTTGTCATGCACCACAGTGCAGTTTCCCTTTGAGCTTGGAAAGAGTTGTGGAAAGGCACAGAAATCAAGAGGCACTAACACCCAGGAATTACTGGATGCTGAGGGAAAGCTGTAGTAAATACAGGACCCTACTCTAGAGCTCACAAACTGGAAACAATCCCATTTGTGTTGCCTGGTATTGAAAACAACTCACCAGATTCAAAATATATCCCATCATCCACACTCAAAAGACTGGAGGAGTCCCAGCAGACTCATTTCTCACGGGGAATCCCAAGTGTTTGTTAGGGTGCATGCATGGTATCTGCATACATGCACCACAAGAGCACTGAAACTGAGGGCTAACAAAAGTCTCATCTCTTTCATAATTAGTGCAGCTTTTTTAAGAGGGAGAAATGAAGGCAAAATTCCTGCAGGTTTCTTTCAGAGAATTAAACACATTTGGAAAATTCCACACCAAAACACAGAGTCCCTACACACATTTTCTGTCCTCTCTTGTGCTTGCTTTTTCCATTTTGTTTTCTGTTTAAGAGTTGTTGTAGGGGTAAGGGTTGTAAAAAAAGGCCTGAGAAGCTGAGCTAGAATAAGGAACCAGATGGACAACTTTCCCTGAGCTAAAGAATCCGTGTGGTCCTCCATGCTCTCCTCTCCAGCTTGTGGCTGGGCTGTGTGTGAACTGGCAACCTGCTACTGACCTTGTGGAACAGCTGATGGCAAAAGCATTAAATAAAATGCTTGCTAAATTCTGCCATTTCTTAGCTAAGTATGGCATAATGGCGCTGATTTTGGAGGTATAAAGTGCAATAAAGTGTTGCCAAATGCTGAAAAACTGGTAAGCTTGTCACTTAGGCTCACGGTGATAGGCAGCCCAGATAGATGATAGAGAACATATTGTAATCATGTATCGAGGCAGCATCTCAAACACCAGGAGGCCACACAGTGATTAATGTCTAGGGCTTTTTCTGGCTCCACTTAACAGGAGACTTGCCCAGCCTCCAGCTGTGAACATTTATATGCCGCTGGCTAAGGATATTAACTGTTTATTAGACAGCTGAAACAGGAGGCACTACACAGATACAGTCAGAGGAAAATGTGCATTAGAAAACATCCTTAAATAATAACACCCAGAGATGTTAACAGATATTCTTTGTCCTTTGCAACAATATCCCTTGGATATCCCCAAGAATATCTCTTTTGGCACTGTATTTGTTACCCACAATATTGCTTTGCTGATAGTTTAATTATATAAAGACCAGACTGTTTTACTAATTGATTACAGAAAAGGATTTTGTTCCAGAAGGACAAATGAAGCACAAGATTTTCTTCTACTTCTAAATAAAACCTGATTATACTGGAAAAAAGTACTTTAATTCAGGAACTTGGGATAGATACTTCCCTTGTTTAAGAGAAGTGGGCATCTTAGAATGACAAAACACTAGCCTTTCTTCTTCCCAGGTGCATGACTATTATTAATGGCACTTTTAAAGGTTGGGGGATTTTAGTATATATATGTTAACACAGGGTTCTTTTAAAAAAAACCTGCAGCCTGCTTTTTTGATGATACACCTACTTAGTGAGCACAGCAGATCCTCATTAGGGATATCTGGCTTCTACACAATGGGCAAAACAAAGAAGGATAAAAGATGTGTACTTCGCAGGAGAGTGGCAGTCTCTAGGATGCAAAAGAAGAGCCAGTGATCTGTGCCCAGTGGAAGATTGCTTCAGGGGCTGAGCAATGAGGGGAAAAAAAGAAAATCTCCTCTGAGCTGCTGATTCAAACACAGTCCAATCATTATTGCCCCTTGCCTCTACACAAGGAGTTTATCACAGCAGTTCAATTTTCCGTGGACAATTATCAACATTACTAGGAAAACCCTGCCATTTCTGTGGCTGCTTGAGCAAAGGCAAACAGGAGAGCAAATGCAGACTGAAATCAGACTAATAACTCCCATCAAAAGGTGACTCTTGCATGACTAAAACCCTTTGATAGGGAAAAATGAAGGAACTTGCATTCTCACTGCCTGTGTTGGATCTCTGCTGTATTTTTTATTAATCCAAGACATCTCTGCAGAGTCATTAAACCACCACCATTCTAATTATGCACTGATGATTAAGCAGATGTGACACTGAGCGAGGAAAATGTTTGATTAATGATCCAGGTGTCTAACTTTAGAAGATTACATTTAGCAGTGCAAATTTGGGGACAGTCAAGCTCAGAAGAACATGACAGCTTTTGATTTCAGCCTGCCTCAGTAATGTTACCCTGTTAGGATTGTTGGCCACCGTGTCAACAGACAGCACAGAACATTTTCCACTGTTCTCTTCCAAACATACACCAAAAAACTTGCTGGGTCTTCTGCTCTGTTATCAGCTTTTTACTATACTTCCTCCATATGAACACTAATTGGAATTGACTTTTTTTTTTTAAGTATAGCACTCTCAACTTTTGGCTGTGTAAAGGGAGGTGCTCTGCAGGAAAAAAAAAATACACTTAGGTTTTTATTTTTTCCACCCATAATCGCTAAATGGTTGCTTGAATATTATCTATTTTGCACCAGTTTCCCGCATTTCTAATTAACAGTAGATATCTAGTGTCTAGAGCTCACTGGGTTTGTGTGAATGGAGGAAAAATCAGTTCCATAAAAAGCCCAGAGAAGAACAGCTTTGTAAAATGAGGCGACACTCGCAGTGTGGAGCAGCCTGCCCTTCCCACCCCATCATCAGCTGGCAAGGCTGGTGTGGTATTAATGGCCTGAAAAGGCCATTGGCATGCTGGCTTGGAGTGCTGGCATCACATCACAGCACAGGTCAGACACTTCCAGCCAAAAGTGTGCTGGAAGACCCAAGTCTTGTCATTAAGGTCAGGTTTCACAGTCGGGGTACCCAAGCAGCTGCTCGTGTTCAAGCTGTGCACTGAGGGCACCGGACACAGACCTCGCAGGCCAGGCAAGTGCTCACACACACTCGAATAAATGGGTAACAGGGAAAGGACTTCTTAATCCTTTAGGGTGTGTACTTTACAGTAATTCACCCTTCCACCCACTTTTAATTGTGTCTGACAGCCTTTTTTTGAGCTAAGATGACCCCTGAGGCACATCCCAGCATATGGAAGGGTGCAGCTCACAGAAGGAAAGTCACACACACCCACCCCATTAAAATATAATTCTCTCCTCCATCCTCCTCCACCTTTACACTGACCTAGGAAATCAGCATCAAATTCACTCTCCTGAAGTTCCACTCTCCTCTTTCTTGTTTGAGGAGTTAGAAGTAAAGGTCACCTGAGGCTTTGTGCTTTGAAAAGAGGAATCTCTATCAGCAAAGGCCAGGAACAGACCAGGAATAAAATCAGCCTTTGCCACAGAGTGCTGATGAAAATGAATCATCTTTTTGAGTCTGCAGGTGTAAAAGATTTTATTAAATTAAAAGTACAGAGATTAACAATAACAGCCAGTGGTCTGCATGGAGTATTTATGAGGAAAGATTGGCAAGCCACACAATTATGCTGCAAAACCCTGATAAACGAGAATTACAGGGTGGAATGTAAGTGGTATCCCTGAGAATAACAGTGCCAAGCAAAGCAAAAGAAAATGCAGAATAAAATATTAAAGCACTTCTTAGCAATTACTGGTAGTCAGAAACCATCGATGTATACATCCTTTACTGGTCAAGAGGAATAATCCTCAATCATATAGTCCACCATTAAAGAACAGAGAAACAACTAAACCAGAGATTAACATGATATTTTTCTTTGCATATTTACTTCCCTTAAGGAAAATATTCCTATGAATCTTGAGCAATTTTCCCCTTTTCTGAGAGTGAAAAACTCCCAACATTTAAGTAACATTCCCACCTTTTATGAAATATTTTTTTCTATTAGACATCAGGTAGATTCCCCAGCACATATGCCAAGCACGACCCATCCTTCAGATGGTCTGAACAAAGTACAACCAACAGGAATCACAGAATCACAGAATTTCTAGGTTGGAAGAGACCTTCAAGATCATCGAGTCCAACNCACCAGGGCACACAGCTGGCTCATGTTCAGCTTCTGTCACCAGCACCCCCAGGTCCCTTTCCTCCTGAGCACTGTCCAGCCAACATCTTGGTTATTTACACAGAGGTTGAATAAAACAATGAATAACTTCATTCAGAAATCATTCACTGACAGAGGAACGGATTATATTTTTCATTTATATATAGTCTAGATTATGAACATATCTCCTCTAACTTTTTATATATTGTACTCTCTTCCTGCCGGTTACAAGAAAAAAATGTTAGCAGACTTCCACAGAGAAAGAAGCAGATAATATATATTACTTACAAAAGTTGTGTTTTCCAGTAATAATGTAGTTGTATTTGTTTCTACATTCAGTTCAACAACATGTCCATTCCTGGTTTTATACACCACTGCTGTATCTGCAATAACAAAGAAATAAGCAGTTAGCAAACACACTGAGAATTTAATACATCTGTAGAGAGAACCAGCATGTTCAATTAATTAGAGTATCCTTATTACAACACACAAACAAGACAGAAGTTTTGTTGATTTGCCTCGTGAGCTTCACAATTACCAGTTTATGCCCTATAGCATGCTCACCTCATTCAATACATCTGTGGTTTGGCCATATACCAAAGAAAAGTTTTGCAAAAAACCAAAGGATTTTGTTGGACATTATATTCTCATGTTTCCTTAGACGTCATTCCAACAAAACTTCTGTACTGGTCTCTGTTTCTGGTGACTGGATGGACAAAGTTATGACTATTTTAAGACAGTCCATATTCTCTGTGATTCATGCTGGACCACAGAATACTGAATTTTCTTGTGAACTGAATGTTAAGAGGGTTAAAGCTAAGTAGGTCCACTTGCAAAATATTTAAAACACTGTGGGATGAACTGTTGCAACTTTTTCCTTTTTCCACTCACTTGATTTATCATTTCTTGTGAGAAAAATAATATAACACAGCTCAAGGGAAAAAAAAATCTGAAAATAATTGGGATTTCTATGAAAAATATTTTGTATTTGCTTGTATCAACACTTGCAAAATTACCAAGAAATACACAATTACTACATCAGCCTTGAGTAAAAAAAAAAGAAAAAGTTCCAAATTTTCCACTATTTGTAACAAGATTGAATAGATTGAATGTTGATTCTCTCAGATTATTTAAAACCCATGTAAGAATTTATACTTAATTAAATGGAACAATTTTTTTTATAACAACGTAAAAAGCAGAAGAAAAAGTAGTAAATTAAGCCTAAAGGAAACACAAAAGAACTTCCTTGATCCTCAATAATGCCTGAGAAATTCATTACAGATCCCTGAATTTTATGAAATGGGAAGTAAACATGACTGGAGAAAAAGGTTATGCTATCATAAAAAAAATTGCTTCGCTTATTCAGAAAAATGTAGCTCTATTTTAATTGACTCCACAGGAACTCGAGATATACAGCACTAGTGAATGTCCTCTGGTATGTTCTGTAAAATTAATGAAGCCTCATTTGAAGAGCTTACTAAGCTATTTTAGGACCTTGGCTGGGAAGAAGAGGGGTGGGATTGATGGAGTTTAGGACAGTATTATTAGAGCTGCCGTTTAGGAAAGCAAATCAGATTGTGAACTGTGGCATTAACAGCAGCTCCTTTTAAAGAGAAAATATTTCAAACATTCATTTTGAATAAAAAGGAACAGCACTTCCGAGGCAATTATTTGGTTTCAGGTTACCCATTAGAGAACATGGTAGCTTCTGCAGCTTTCTTTAGGCTGTTTTGCATGTATTCTTGTAGGAACCCCAGCACTGGAAATCTCCAATGACACTGGACCACAGTGCTGAGTATTACAGAAAAACTGAAGTTGTCTGGCTAAAGAGCAGTCCCCTAGTTGTGGTTGAACCATATTGTGAGAAATGGCAAAAATAACCCAGAGACACTGAATAGCAGTGCTCCAAACCATGCATTTTGACCCCATAGGTGACACTAATGTGCTGCCCAAATCCAAACATAGGGCCCTGGTTCCAAGCCTGAGGCATTTTGGTTTTCTGAGATTCTTTTCCCAGAGAATTTTCTGTAAACAGGAGAAAAGTTTTTGTAACTGTACCTACGTTATTCATTCTTTTTCCTAGGAGGGACTTCTTGATGTCCCTCTGGTCTGACCAGTGTGAGTGAAGAGGTTTGCCTTTGTGTCACCAATCAAACTGACCTGTGTAAAATAGTATAAAAGGGAGACACATCCCAAAAATAAAGGAGTCATTTCCAGCCTTCTGAATCTTGGAGTCTGTGTCGTTGTGGTGTAAAACAGCATCACAAATGAGTACAAAATGTTCCTCCTTCTCATCTATCTACCCTCCTACATGTCATTTGCCAACAGGATTTATAGCATTGTGCTTCATTAACTAATCCTCTCAAAACCAATCCACTCAAAAAAAAGAACTTTCCCTTAAAATTCCTAAGAGGACCACAAATAAAATACACAGTCCTGAGGCTCTTCTTGCAAGTCCTTCACAAGGGGTGAACCAACATTTGGAATGGCAAATACTGTGAGAGACATAAATGAGAGCCTTTGTTGTAAAGTTAGAAGAAAATTTACTCAATCAACCAGAACAAAAGAGTCAGACCTCTTGAAAAGCCAGGCTTTGCTGGACAGTAATTACACCTCTCTCTGAACTTGGATTCAGTAGTTAACTCCTCAATTGCACAAACCAAATGAATGCTTGCAAAATGTATGGAGGTTCTCAGGTAAAAGATTATATCAAAATCCCATGTAAACACAGAGCATTACAGTCTTCAAAAGTAATCACAGTAAGTAATATGGAAATGATAATGTGATAGTTCATGGTCACACCACATGACGATTTTTTTCATTGATAGCTCAAATGTTAACTAAGAGCCATAAACATACTTCTTTTTTTTTTAAATTTTTGTTACCCAGAGTCAGAAATTCTGAAAAAGAAAACAATACCTACTCCTCAGCCTCGTCCATTTGCACAGCTGAGGGATTTGTTTTGTTTATTATCTTGGTGCCTTCACCACGAGGAGGTTCAGGGACCTCTGATACTTCACAAAGACATTCACAGAGGTAGAGCTCTTACTTCAAAGAAATTCTCATTTAATTTGAAACAAAGAGTAGTATCATGTGAAAAGCTCTCAGCTGGGCACAAATTGCAGCCCTGAAGAGCCATATTATTGATCTGAGGACATCACTAGAATAAAAAAGCATTCTGTCTTAAGCAAAGGAGAACGTGAGGAAGCCTCTGTAAAGAAGATGTGTTATCAAGTCACCAGCCCTGGATGATGTACACAAAAACAGTCTGAAAAACAACTGATTGAAAATCTCCTATTTATATTTGTTCTCAAATTTCTGAAAAGTTTGGAAACTCCAGAGCATTGAATAACTGATTAGTTTATTCTGTTTTACTAAAACATGAAGACAGACAATCAAAGGTCTGTCCGTAAGTTATCCTGACATCAGTAACAAATAAAATAAGGGCATGATAAAGCCAGGATTCCTCCCACAAAAATAGTGGCTGGCAATATAATTAACACCTAATAGCACTTTACAGAACATAGATCTTGTTAAAAAAAATTTGACAGTGTTATATTTGATAGAGGCAACTCTGCTGAAACTGTGAATTGGGTTTTCATCCAAGATATTTGATTTGATTATGACATTCAAAGCTTACATTAAGCAGAATTAACGGGAAACACATCAAGAAGATTAAAAATAGTATCACAAAAAAAATAAAAAGGTAGACAGGGTTATTATACACAACTATCTTTGGGAAGAATTGATTCCATCTTGATTTTTGGCCTTATTTCTAAAGGTGACTGAGAAGGAAGCTGCCTAGTGGACACACAGCTCAACTTGATTCACAGCACAACAGGTTGTCTACAACTTATTTGGCTTTCACAAAGAATGCAACATTAAACAAAATATTACATGAAAACAAACTCAAACAAAATTCTGGGATTGTCACAGCAGAATAAATTCACCTTAGTCAGCAACATCTTCTTGTAGAATTGTACTAGCTGCAGAATCAACAGTAATCTATTTTATCATTGTCAGGCTAAATGTCCAAATTCTTATGCTATTGTATTTACTTTTTAAAAGTAAATATTTTCATCATCTGTCCTATCTCTAGACATAGAACATGGAATATACATTCTGCTGAAATGATCAATCCATACATTTTAAAAATCACAGTTTGGATGTATATATGAACAATATAAATATACCCCTCAGTGACAGCACCATTACATAGATACGGCACCATGATAATCGCAAGTATTTTTTTAAATAAAAGCAGGATTTTTTTATAAATAGCTTCACTAAGACTGTTGTTTCTGGTTTAGGTTTAAACTGCTGGGTTTTGTTTAAGATCAGGGTATGAGGTGGCAGGAAATGCAGCTCTATACTGTGCCTGGCATAATATAAATTGTTCCAGAGAATGTCAAAGTACAGGCAAACTATCATAAAATGAAAAGAAATCAATGCAAAACTTTTCCTACTTGACAAGCAGCTTGACCCCCATCAATTCTGCAACATTTTCTTTACCTCCGTTTATTAAATTTACCCCCATTTATTGAATTGATAACAGGCTACCATGTCTCAAATGATACAGAAATCTTTTGTAGCAGTCACAGTTACACATGGTATGTTCACATGAAAAAAAAAAAGAAAAAAAAAAAAAAAAAAAAAAAAAAAAAAAAAAAAAAACAAGCCATTTTNAAAAAAAAAAAAAAAAAGAAAAAGAAAAAAAAAAAAAGAAAAAAAAATCCAGGCCCTTGTAAATTCTAATGAAAAATCCTGTATTGTTTAGGGGGAAAATGGACTAACTTCCACCCTTAAATACATCCCCATCACTGCAAATCAATCCCTGAATTGTTCTAGTGCAAGAATTTGGCCCAGGGTCTATATGGCCTTTAATGATTTAGCTTTCTGACAGTAGGACACTGAATGGTGGTGGTTCATTTGAAAAGTATAAACTCTAGTTTCACGTTTCACGTTTTCTAGTTTCCATGGAATTAAGCAAATATCTTGTTATTTAAATCACACAGACTGAGTTGAAAGGACACACCACCATAAAATTGCAAGTTTCTTGAATTTTCGTCCAGTTTCTATTCACTTTCACATCAATATTGACCCAACTTCTATATAGTTGGAAGTTTTCCTCTTTTATTGGTGGTATTTTCATCTTTAGACCTGTGTGTGACACGAAAAGCTCCAGGCTGCTTATCACATTTATTCTTTTTCTCCCATGGACTAACTCCAAGAGTCTCCCTGTGTGCCTTAAGATGTTGACACAGGTGCTAACTGCATAATTCAGCAGCAAGTCAAGAGAAGGGAGTTGTGTCCTTCATGTGAATGGGCAAAGGGCATGTGAAATGTTTTGTCATTTCTGCAGGTCTCTAAATCTGGGATATTTTAGAGATTTGTTCAGAGATTGCAGACCAGTAGAGATATGAGACATGATCAGTCAACTAAGTACTGAAAGTCATCTGTGTTGTACTTGGAAAGATCCAACAGCTTCAGGAACAAGTGGGGCTTCCTTGATAAAGCATAAAAGCAGGAATCCTGCCCTGGATGAACTTTAAGAATTTATGAAAATATAGAGAAGCATCACAGGCTCACTAAAGCCACAGGACTTAGAAGATTACTGAATCTAAGCCTCCACTATTCTGTGCATATTTCATCTTAGCCAGGCAAGACCTGCATTTCTACCTAGTCCATTCCATTCTAAGAGGTTTTACGCCATGATTTTTGACCTATGAATACACATTGAGTTATTCTTCAGCCTCAAATGGGCATCATGGCAACCCAAGCTTATTATAAAACTAAAACCTGCCTGGCCTGTAAATCTACATTGCCATCATGTTCACTGAGATTAAAGTGAATAACTCCTGCAGCTGCTAGCACTGACAAGGAGCAAGAGAATCAACAGCACTTCTTTGAGTGTAAAAAAACCTGATTCTTACTAAATTCACAGTACAGTTAATGTAGATTTTGTTCGCCAAACAAAAGTAGTTTGGCAAAATATTTGCTAGATTTTTATTACTTGTTGATAATAAGGCTTATTCCATAGTAATTCCTGAGAGAAACTTACATGGGTCGATCAATTTCAATGGATCCAGGCCAAGACCAACTTGCTAGAACCTGGCTCAAAAGTGGTTTAGAATTTACTAATAGTGATACTGAATAGTTTGACGAAAAAACTGATTTATAAAGAAGGTACACAGACTGCTAATTGCTGGTTATTTGCACAGAGCATTGTAAATCTTAGCCTGAGCTAATTGCCCAAAGGAGATCAGAACTCAGTTTTGTGCATAGAAACCATTGGGTATTAAGTCAATTTATCAAACAGTCTTGAGAGAGCAAGTAGTGTCTCAAAAGTGAAGGAAAGGGAAGGAAATAATTCAGGCAATGCTGAAAATCTATTCCATAGTATCTAGAATAAGGAGGCCTCAGGGTAGTCTTCTGAAATTGCTGACAGTGTTAACCTGAAGATTGTTAATGCTTGTTTTCCCACTGAAAATATTTACTGAGTTTGGGTTTGTTTAGCTAAAATTCTGCTTTGCAGCACAAACAGCAGCATTAGCAAGTCAGACTCTTACTTTTTCCCATATTTTATGTTTTTTTCAAATGCACACATGCAAGAAGGTTGATACCTTGCAGTCAACATATATGTCCATCAGTCTTTGCTGTACACAGTATTATTAGAACTGCAGATGGCATTTCATCAAATTAATTATAGAAAATGTCAGGCTAATTAAAACAGAGAATGCTTTCTGATTTAATAAACAGGGGGTGCTAGACAATATTTTGTCTAATGAAGTGTTTACTAATTAAATAAAAGAGTCATTTACAAAGATATTAGAGATACAGACCAAATTTCAATATGTTAGGAAAATCACTTGTCAGCTGGGCAAGATTTCCACTGCTCTTCTAAAAGTTTTGCTGTTGTTAGTAAAGCTCTCAAGACAAAAATTATTCTGCACTAGTTTTATAATGCAATGCACTCTTGGAACCTACTCCTCCAGACAATCCTTTAGTATATAGAACATTTCCTGTTCAAAATGGCTTGCAAAGTTGTACACACAGGTAATTCCTGTTCTTTCTGATCCCTACTTCCTTTTCCCATCTATGCCCAATGCAAACAAAGCAAAAACCAGAGATCTTACAGTGCAGTAACCACAGGAATGGAGGTGGCAGAGTGAGAGTAGCACCCTGCCATGCACAAATGAATTACCTCTGTTTCTCCTACTTTCTTGCACCCCAGAATGAAGTGACCAGGCATGGACTGACCAAGAAAATTCAAATTTCCATCCGTACTTGATGTATCTTCCTCTTTTCCTAATCTGCTCATTGGTTGGCAGAGCAAGTCAAGCTCAATTTGTGCCAATTTTCAGTGGTCCCAGTTACTTTAGTATATCAATGGGTGAAAATCTTCAACTCTTTTCAAGAGCCAATATTCATTTATGGAATCAACTTCTTCCCTGTCATGCAACTGCACAGGATCATGCCTCAGTATCACACAAGACTATGCCCACTTCAAACAGAACAGAGGGACCAGACAGCTCCTGAATATTAGCAAATCCACTGGGGGATTAATTTATAAGAAAGAAAACAACCCAACAGTGAAGTATATAGTACAGTGGAGCCAAGCCTCTGGAGTTTGAACTGAAGCAGATGAGGAAACATTCACTGCAGAGCTGTGGGAGGCAATAAGGAGGACAGTGACCAGCAGCCACAGGTCATAATGTCTGTGACAAGCTCAGCTGCAAGAACATCACTGTCTGCTGCCTATGCCATTTCTAGACGTGCTGGAAAGATGGAAACACAAGGGAATTACTTCACAAAGACAACAAAGACAGAGGCAGATACATTGAACTGCAGGTGACCACAGAGAGTGCAGCTGGATAAAGCTGCAGTGACTGTCCTGGGCCTCCACCCAGACATGTTGTGCAATCCAGGTGTGCTGTCAGCTCAGTTTTCACAGCAGAACTAAAACATATATTCCTCCACTCTGCACTACCATGGTAATGGAAAGCTGTTCTAATTTAGAAATTTCCAAGTTTTTACCTAGAAGTTTATCAAAGCACTTGTAACTTAAACTGTAACTGTTCGAGGGCTTTGGTCCTGCTATCCGTGGCACAGAGCAGCTTGTTGAAGATATTTCTTCTCCAGTATTCCTGGATGAACAAACTCCCATGCAGTTCTCTTCTGCTCCCCTGGTACTCTGCTTGGGAGTGAGCACAGCCCCTTTGCATGGATATGCTCACTCAAAACTTCTCAAATCAAGGCTGCCCCAGCAGGGTCTGTCTCATTTTCTGTTTCAAGAGCACACTCAGAACAACACAGCTACACCTGAGCTTCAGCTTTCCAAAATCATAATCTGCAAGCAAGATGTTGACATCATTTAAGGAGTTGTCTAACAATTAGAAAAAGTTGCAAGAAAATAAAGATTTGTGCCATTATTATTCTCCTAGAAGAAGAATTAAAAGTCTGCCTCATTTTAGAACACAACTGGTCAAAGCACTGCAAAGCAAATTAACAAAAATAAATGAAAATGCAAAGATCTAAGTGTGTGCCAGCATAAATTGGAGGCAGTTGTCTAACCCAAAGAGCAATGAGTTGATGGACTAAAGCACAAAATGTGACTATTTCTACCATTCCTCCCCATGCTTTCCCCATCCCACTATTCATAATGCAGAAATCTCCATCTGTACCTCTGTCATTACTTGGAGGAAAATGTCAGGGATATTCATTCCCCCCCTTAGAGCAAAGCATTAAACATGATTTCATTGTGTTAAAAGCTAAGATAATAGACTTCAGTCTATTAGTCCACTCCAATTTGTTTGAAATGCAATTAACAGTAAATCAGCACCAAAAGAAAGGAAGGGGAAGTGGCTGCATTCATGGCAGAGCCTTCCTTCTAAGCCACATCACTGCTCGAGTGCCACACAACTTTGGGTACCTACACTTTTCTTTAGCCATTCCCTATGCTAAAAAAAGGAGACAGAGACAGAGAGAGCACCTTCAAATCAGACAAACTGCTAAAAACTTTTAAAGATGATGAGGGGCGAAACTTCTAACACCACTTTGGTTTTCTCAGCCCACATCACGCTGGTGAAACATCAAACTTTATTATTTTGCCAGCTCCAAAATTCCGACTAAACTCCTCAGTTTTCCCAACTACTTGGAAACGTTTTTGTTCTCTTGCATTGCACCAAGGGCCATTACTGAGCCAGCTTGGCAATGGGTTCAGACAGCTGTTGTCCAAATAGCGTACATGTCCCTGGACTACTGAGAAAATTAGGGAACAAATTCTCCGTTTCGGTCACACATCCTATTCCAGCCTCTTCCCCAGAGGGATAATAAAGCACCACAATAGAGCAGCACTTCTCTGGCAGCCTTGGGAGTTGATCTTTCTGCTGAGCCAAGCCAGATGGAACACGGACAACTCCACTGCGGAGCCGGCAGCGCGGCCCGGGCCGGATCTCACACAGACTGCTGAATTGGCAAGGCTGCACTCTGGAGAAGACAGTCATTCCAATGAAGGGAGATTGATATGCTTCTCTACTCCTGTACAATTGCAAATCTCAAATAAAACTGAGTATTTCAGCTTGTGATAGGAATGTGAACTGCCTAAGCCTTCCAAACAATCTCTCTGAGGGCTCACCGTCACCCCTACTTCTGCAGTGCTCCAGATGCAACCAGCATTTCCTAGAAAAGCCCAACAAGTGAGAAAATTAAAATTCAGTGGTTATGTACATATCCCAGTAAAAGGCCAGTCTCCAGAGCAGCCGTAGGACTGCAGTTTTCTCACTCCCTTTTGTCCCCATAAGGGCACCTCAGCAAGCTGACTCAGGCAGAGCTGGTGGCTCAGTGCCCAGCACCACGCTCAGGCAGTGACAACATCACAGCAACAACATCCACATGGCCCCAGGGCTGTCCTTAAAAAGCTCTGTAATCCAGCTCCTGGGAGTCTGGCACACCCAGCAGACCACATCCAAGGCAAACAAGGTCATGGAGTAAGATTTCCAGGCACACAATGACAATGCTGAATATTTTTGTTTTATTTTATACTACTGAAGGACAAAGTATTTTATTATAAAAGTAAACAAAGGTAGGCAACTTTCTGTTCACAATTACTTCACTTGCTTCTTCCAAATCTCATTCTTATTTATGAGAACAACATGTTGATTAAATGAAGATCATTAGCTCAGAAGAATTATCATGCACCCAGTAATATATAAATCACACCAAGCCACTGTTTTGAGATTTTATTTGTATCATTTTATGAACCTTAAATACTTGTCTATATTAAATTATTTCTACTTATCAGTCATCTGTACTTTAAATAGAAATTACAGATTCAAGAATCACATGTACCATTAAGATTTTTTTGCCCAGAAATATTAAATCCTGTGTATCTAAATTCAACTCACGAAGTGAAAGCAAATGAGGTGTTGTTTTCATATGTGTTCATCACCTACCATACCACTGAAGTTCTTGGGAAAAAACCATGCCAGGTAATTGGAAAATTAAATGGTGAGTTTGTAGGTATCTAATCAGCATAGATATGGAAACACAGATTTGGCATCAGCATTTGAAAACACTGGCAGAATTTCCTTTGGCACCCATTCATTTTGGATGCCATTGTTTTGTCTGTACATGTAATTCCACTGTTCTGATGGAGTGTGGGGAATTGGGCAGGCAGTGCCAGGGACTGCAGGATCACCAGGACAGTGCTGGGCTTGACCCAACAGGTCCTGTCCTGCCTGGCACGCTCTGGGTAAACTCTGTAAGAGCAGGAAGCAGGTCTGGAGTGGAAATGACCTAGGAAAGTGTCTGACCCTCAGGATTCAAACAGAAAACTCAGGTGTAAGCTCAAACTCACACAAACAAGCCTTCTGATCAAAACACATCAGCATTAAGCCTATCATCCTGGCCTGGAAAGGATTCTGATTGCACTTTGGAGCACTCGCCAAGAGATTTTATTTGGCTCAAAGATGAAGCTTCAGTTCCAAATGGAAAGCGACACAAGCAATTAAGTCTCTATCTTAACATCATCATGTGCTTCACTTTGCTCCTTTCAAAATTACAAAGGTGGCACATTGGTAAGGGACATTTTGTGCTGCTTATGTCTACAACTAATTTAAAATAAAACGTGGCTGAACAGGAACATGACAAGAAGAAGAAAATCAAGGAGAAGTTGAACGACGGCATTCTTGGCAAGCCAGCAACTTCTCTTTACCAGTACGAACACTGAGTGTTAACTTGACAGAGTTCTCAACAGATGGAGGAGCACAGGCCTCCTCCAGGTGTGATGTGCAAGTGAAACAGCAGACCTGTTCTCCATGCTTTAGTCATACATGAGTTTCAAAGAATAAATATTTAAATTACATTTCCAAATTTATCCTAATAATTATGCCATAGAATTTCACGTCTTACCTGCTTCTGATAAGAGGATTCAAGCAATTCAGCTTTTGTTTTCCATTTGAATTAGGCTCCCCTTTCAGATTAACACCATTATTCATTTTATTAGTTTCTGGTTTTCCCTAAGTAAAAGTGTCATTTTTTTAATTGAAATGCTAATTTCATTAGTAAATCCATACTTGCTCAATAACTGCTTTAGACATATAGGAAATATTCTGTTCAAAGTTTAATGCACCTGTCTTGATTTTTTGGTTTGTTGTTTTTTTTATTTTATTTTTGTACCATAAAAAAGGAGGACAGTATCTGGAAGGACTGAATAAAATAGAGTGCCAGAGCTGAAAAATACATACCTGGTGCACATAATTAGCAGTTTTTAAATGGAGCTACAATAAGCACCATTATGCTATGAGAAAAGCCTGAATAAGAGATTCTTGCATTTTCTCCTCTGCTCCATTACCAAGGATATAAGGGCATGAAAGAAGAGCTGATCCAAATACATTAACAGGAACAAAATTCATTTTGGTGTAACTTTGCCTTTGGCAGAAAATCCATATTTTCACACCTAAACATTTTGCTTTGGAATAATATTAAACATCTTTCTAAATGACGAATTTTAAATATGTTTACACTTACTCATTTTTATCATCTTTAGTAAACATTTTCCTGATGGTGAAATTGTCAGACAGATTTTGTTATTTTCATTTTCCATGCAATTAAAAAAAACCCAAACCCTTCATGTACCTAATTGGAACACAGACAGAAATGCTCCCATATTTCCCAATTGTAGATCACTTTTAGGAGTTCTAAAGACAAACTTATTCTGGTTTACAGGTTGAAATTTAAGTCACTACAGGGAAGCCACCTAGCAATTCAACATACTCATATGGAGTATATGCATTTGATATTGTCTCCCAAATTATATATTCCAAGTACAGAAAGGCTGGACCATCAGAACTGACAGAAACAGAAGAGATTGCACTCATTTTATGCAGATTCAGAGGTCTCAGGGCCAAAAGAGCTCATTATGTACTTCTACTCTGAATTCTTTCAGAGCCAAGATTACAGGATTTTGACCTGCTATTCTGGCACCAGGCCTGTAATTTCCTGTTGAGTTTTCCTTAATAAAGAGCATGCAGGCTTGCTTTAAACACTTTGGAGCAGAATCCACTATAGCTCTTGATATAATATTATGAGCTGACAAATGAAAAAAACAAATTCTACTAGGGTGCCATTAACACCTCACTTAAAGTCTTTCACTATAATAATGCCTGGGGGGAATTAGCAATAAAAGAAATCCATTTAATTTTACAGTGTAATGTGGAGCACACTAAGGAGATGCCAGAAATTGGAGCCTATTCTGCTCTGTTCTGTGGAGTGACCACTTCAACTGTCTGAATCCAGTTTATGAGTTTATGCCACAGAAAAAATTCACTGTAAGGGTGAAAACACAGGTTATGTGATACAGTGGTGTATCCAAAGATACAAAGATGCATCCAACTACTCAATTTCCATTACATCATTAAGATGTGCGTATAAATGTATATACTCCATATAAAATTACATATATTCAATCAGCACAGAGCAGAAACATTCCTTTTTCTGCTGTGGCATTTTCCCTAAACATGAAGTGACAGCATTACTGTCTCTCTAATACTTACTTTCATCTCATAC
>VXBB01012525.1:388586-410998 GCA_013399915.1 Illadopsis cleaveri
AAAAAAAAAAAAAAAAAAAAAGGCAGCACTGTATCAGCTTTCAACACACAGCCCTGAGCAGGAAACAGAAATATTCCACCTTTTTTCTCCGAGAAAAGAACCCAGACCTGGAGATTCCGAGGAAGGAAACTAATTCCTAGGTAGAAAATAGCTACTGCATTTGAGGATAGATGTCTTGTTTCAAGCAGATGCCAAGAACCCTTGGCCTGATACCAAGGACTCTAAGAAAGACTTTTCACATTCCTTACTCAGCAGCAGGGCAGAGGAAGAAGCTCCCTGGAGTGAAATATCAGCACCATGAGTCTGTGCTCAGTGATGAGGACATGCTTGGCATATTTGGTTTGGGAGATGAGAAGAGAGGAGAGCGAAGTGCTTTAATTCTCATTTAAAAAAAAAAAAAAAAAAGGAAAGAAAGAAAAAAAAAGAAGAAAAAAAAGAGAAAAAAAAAAAAAAGAAAAAGAAAAAGTAGAGTAACTCTTGGCAGGAGCAGGTTACTTATTCCATACAGCAAGGAAAGCATTTGGGAGAAAACTTTAACTTTCAAAATATTTGAAACTCATCACCAACAAAGTTTGGCACAGCTTGGATCTGGCACTTGCTTCAGGACTTAATCACTGCTCTCCTTACCTCTAGGGGAAATATCGGGAGTATACAACATAAAAAGCAAAGAAAAATATATTCATTTTCAGTAAATAAGCAATACCTACAGGAGTACCTATGAAATATAATTTTATTTTCAGCTATGAAAAGACAAAAAGCTGTCACTCATGCTTTTGCAGTGTTATAGCCCATTAAACATTCTTCTTCTGAAACACCACAAGGCAATGGAAATAAAGCATAATGTGATAAACAATCTGCATCCCATTTTTTTCCTAACCTGTTAGCTTTTTAAGACAAAAAACCTTTGAAATCTTTCAACACAGAGTTATTTCCAAGTTCTGGGTTTCTAGGTGCTACTTCTAATTAGTATCTGAATTGCATTTATTTTTCACTTGTAAAACAGACACTTGAGGGTGAATAAACAGCCCAATGCTAGCACATCCTAACACAGTTAAATGCTAAAGTGATGTGGCATCTAACCCAATACAATAATTAATTTTACATATTTCATCAGACAATGTTCATGCATCAGTTATAAATGCAATTAAAAAGTCCTACAAATATTTAACAAATGGTAAATATTAGCTACATTGCCTAAATCACATCAGGATTTCTTATATCCTTGTATAATATAATACTCATCCTTTTTAAGAGTGTACTCATCCTGTAGTGAAGTTCTATTACCTGACTGATAAGTATTACCTGTCTGATAAGTGTTCATGCCCCAAATTATTCAATATGTCCAATTAAAATCAATCATGTCAAAATCAATCACATATAATGTGATTATTCATCACACACCAAGAGAATAGTATCAATTCTAGAATTCCACACACAGCTTATTTAAAAAATGAACACAGTTCACATAGGAAAAATGTGAAGTAAACTCTTCAAAGTAGCAATCAACAAATGCAGTGCCTGCTGAAATCCTGAGTTTCATGCCAAATAAGAAGGGGGCAGGGTGATATCCAGCACTGTGAGACCAAGCAGCAGCTGAGATGTGTGGCTCAGCAGATGCACAAAGAGAAGGATGAGAGTTATGGCCCAGGAGGGGCTCATGTCTCAGACCAGATCTGAGCCTGCTCCCCTGGCACAGCTCCAATCACCTAATCTAGATCATCAATTCATTCAGATTTACTTGTGCACCAGAGATGCTGGCCAAACTAATACATAAATAATCAATATAACTGATAACATGTATTGGCAAGTGCAAAACTAGTGACTTTTTTCCCCTTTAAATAGGTTTTTCTTCCCTAAGAAGAAAAGTCAGTTTAGAGAAAATGTTAAAATATTTTACAGCTTAATACATTGAGGCAACTTCTGACTGAGAAGTCATAGGGGCAAAACCCTGAGAGCAAACCCCAACAGTGACAAGGGCACTGCTTTCTACATCACTTACACTGTATCACATCCAGAGTGGTTTGCCTGTCACCCAGAGCAACTTCAGCTATAAAAGCATCCTGCCTAGCTTTGTGTCCTCTGAGTTCAAAAAGGTTTTGAGCAGCTTGAGCACAGAACCAGTTTATAATACTTTATTCTGGGATTGCTCATGGTGCCACTGGCAGTGACTGAAGTGCACTCTGACGATTTCATTAGATGGCAGCAAAAATTTTGGTGGCCAGAAGAAGGCCAAACAGTCACACTTTCCATTTGGACAGCAAATAAAATGGCCAGCATTTCTTTTTCTATTATTATGAGAGGTTTATTTCTGCCCCTGCATCCTTCCATTGGTACCATACTGTAACAAAGATCAAAATGATGCATGCAAAACAGCTCAGAGAGCCAGCTGGGGAGGGGGTCATTCCTGCCCAGGGAAGGGACACTAGAAAAGGGATTCTGCATTATATTTCATGGGAGAAATTGCTGTCAAGTCTAGAAGAATGCATAGAAAAGTAAGTTTCTAGTTTTCCTTCTGCACTTCTGCAGTAAGAGATGCCCTTTCCAATAGTCCAAGGTTGTACCAACCAGAAAGATAAAGCATTTATTATTTATTAGTCTAACCCTTGGATTACTCCTTTTTTATTATTATTTTGTTGTTGTTTTTGGGGGGGTTTTTTGTTGTTTTTTTTACCAGGCTTAATTCTATTTGCATCCAGTTTTCTCCAGCTGAACTGAAGGCTGGAAGACAAATGGGTAACACTTATGGGATTGGTGACCTGATGACAGTTCTAGAGCAACTCACACAGTCAGACAATGACACTGAAGAGTAAAGGGACTGTTAAAGTCACCAAACCAGACCTCTTGTACATCGTTTTGGAAAACTAAACTCTCAAAATCCAGAAATTCTTCTAAAAGGCAGCAACAAGAAGACATAAATATGCCAGACAGAGCATAATTTAAAAGAGCATCTTTAATAGCAAAAAATGTGCATGAGTCTATACCCCAGTACCTCATTAATACTACAAAGATATTTGTAGATTTATTTTCTCTTCAGAGAAGAATGTCTGAACTCATTAAACATGACACAGAAACTGATAAATAAAAAAATTAAACAGGGCTTGCTAGATATAGTAGTAAAGGAAGAATCTAAGTTTTTAATTTCTTCCTAAAGCTTATAGCTAGAAGGAAATTAACCACAATCAAAGGAAAAAAAAAAAAACAAAAAACAAAACAAACCAAAAAACAAAACAACAAACCAAAAACATACACAAAAAACACACAAAAAATCCATCCAAAATCCACAACCAAACCCAAAACAAACAGCTAAAACCAAAACCCAGTTTTCTGATATTTGACATTTAAGGAAGAATCAGCAGCTGTTATCAGTCATATTATACAACCATGAGAAAGAAGAAGAGAAGCAGATGCCCTTACAGAGAAGGACACTCAGGGAACAAAATACATTTCCAAATGTTCTTCATCTTGGTGGGAAGCATCTTCTACAAGAGGCAATAGATAAACTATCTTAACTGATATAAAGATAGAAAAATTGTGAGGACAATGCTGCAGAAGATAATTGGCATTGCTTGTGGCAGAATCAGAATGAATATTTATGATCTAGATCAAAATAATTTTAAGAAATGATATTTACTTGCTTTTACAGACAACATGCCAAAATTCTTGCCGGCTGTTCACCAGTGAATTCCTTAAATTAATCTTTCCCCCTCAGAGGAAATGACTAACACTAAGAAAGACTATTCTCATTACAGAAGACATAAGAGATTATTTCAGCTCACCAGCTGGTGATTCCTGCAACACAGAGAGACATACAAACCCAAAACATTCCCATAAAATGTGACAGTTATATTTCACATTTGGTCAACATTAAGAGTTATTGCTATTCATGAAGGACCTGTGCAGGTAATGCTTGAGTGTTACACAAAATTCACAGCAAATAAAAGTCAGTTCCCCAGATTTCAAAAGCAAATTCATACTTACAGACAAACATTTCCCAGGCGCTTCAAACCTACAGCAGACAAAACGAGCTGACAAACCTCCCTTGCTCATCCTTCTATTTCTCAATAGATGGAGGAGATATCTGAGTGGCTGCCTCAGACATTCGTCAGGAGCGATCCTGGAGCAGAGCTCAGTGAACCCTCGGCAGAGACGGAGGTGTTGGAGCCTGAATGCACAATCAGGGACTTTGTCATGAACCCACTGCACGGGGTGGCTGCACAAGGACAGCAGCTCCACGTGGAGCATGAATAAACAGCAGGGAGCAGAGCTTTCCCTGGAGTCATGGAGCAGCCACTCTGACAGAAATAAAGTGGCAAATGACAGGAAGGGAGGTTGTGGGCCTGATATTTCTGGCTCTGAGAGATTTTAGCCTGCTAGCAGCTGCTAACTTTTACCCAAGGAAAAATTTCTCAAGAAAGCTTCTTCTCAAAACAATCTTGGCAAACAACTCTCCTTTCTCAAAAGAATCTTTCTCCAGGTGGTGTTTTGCGGTTTCTCTGGTTTAACCAATGGGATTAGAGAGGTGTTGTTCCTATTCACCAACCATGTTAAGTCTGTATGGGAACACCTTATAAAAGGTAGTAAGAATTAGACAATAAAGCCTTTTTTCTATGCTCTTGGCCTTCTGAAATATTTGGAGTCTCTCATCTTTCTTTTGTGTCCTACAATGACAGGAGGTATTGGTGACTTCAGTGCCACTCTGGCTACAAAAGTGTGAATCTCCTGCAGAAGCAACAGCACATCTGTGGGGTGACTTTCACCACTGGCTTTTTGTAATCTTGCAAGGACTTCAACCTCATTATATTCTAGGTGCAGCACTTTATATGGTTCTACAATTAATACCTCCATTGTAATTTTGCCTTTTAAAGCTACATACTAATCAATATAATATGGTGTGTGTGGTACCACCACGCAGACTTCCCATTTAAAAAGGCCATTTGGAGGGTTCTAATAAGTCATTATTACTTGGTGTCTAGTTTATAACTGTGCACAGTATTTCTTAGCACAGATTACACCAGTATTGATAGGAGGTAGTAGCACAGCCTATAATTATTTAAGTAAAAGACACGGGGCTTTGAGATTAAACTGGCTTTGAAACAAAATAATACATCCAGTTTTAACCAAGCACCTACCTCAACAACACCTACAGGGAACAGTGGCAGTCCAAGAGAGAAAATGAGTGCTTACAGTTTAAAATTCAGCTTCAGAATTCTGAAAGGTCTGGATCCTTCCAGTGATACAGAGAATTGAGTTTTACTCTCTGCAGATTGTATTGTGATATGGTCTTTCAGTCACACGCTAGCCTGTGATATTTCTTTTAATGGGAAAAACTACATTTTATAGATATAACATTAGCACTTTTGCAAATTTGAAAAACAGTGATCTTAGCACTGAGAGTAACAGAGGCAGAGCCACTATAAAGTACATTAAACTCCCGTTTTTAATTTTAATGATGACCTATTTTTAATGATTTTTTTAACAGAGAGAGGAAACACCTGACTTTTCCCTAGACATGCTGCGATGACTGAAGATGCCTGCACCTTCAACCTCTATCAATATTAACTGATATTGCAGAAAGGCAGCAGAGAGAAGTCTGAAAAAGCCAGGCAAAATAAGAGGTATATAAGAAATAATAAATATAATAGATCCATTGCTAGAAGTTTTCATTAATTCCTCCAAAGGATTACCTTTTAGTTTTAAAAAGTTACCTCAGTGGCAGAAGCTAGAGGCTCCTTGAAACTGGGTGAACCCCACTAAGAGTTTGATCATTAGGAGAGTTAAGTATTTTGGAGAAAGGGAAGAGGAAAATAAAATCACTTAGATCAGCTTTTGAAAACAGAGCTCAAGCTGTGTGCTTCAGCTGGAGATGTTTTACCACTATGCCTTTTGACATGACAGATGGCACTGTCACCCAAGAGGGCACAAAATCAAGTCCAAATAACCTCACTGGCAATCACAACGGCTTTAAGCCAGGTTGTAGGAAGTAGGATCTGACCTTACAGACAACCTGCCCCTGTTTGTGTGGGGTGGTCCTAACTTTTCAGACTGATTGAACTGAAAAGACTGCAAAGAGTTTTGCCACATCTCAAAAAAAATGTCAGAAACACTACAAAATATAAAATAACTTGGTTCTCCTTCTTGTTCCATTAATTGCTCCTAAAACACTCCGTGATTCAGACATTTACATTTGTTCAGTATAACTTAGAGCCTCATTTACCTCAAAGTTTCCCCATTCAGCAAAAATCCTTAAACATCTCAGTATTTGAGCTGACCCACAACCAGCATTTTTACATAAATGCACATACTTCCCTCTGTCTTTTTTCAGTTCAGCTGCTATGGCAAAACATTCAGTCAGGTTTTTAGCTGAAAACGAGCAAGCCTCATAGTGATATCAGAAAGGACAAAACACAATCACTTCAGCACCCACAGCAGCCAAACCTTGCTTCAACTACATGCAACTCTTCAAAAAGAACTGAGAACTGCTGTTATGTCTGGGATCAATCAGTGTTGTGACAGGAAAGGCTTCCAAACAGGCTCCAGTCACACAGGTGCTGCAGCAATCCTACCTCTCCCTCTAATTGTCTCAATCTTATTGAAGATGAAAAAGTAACTCACAGAGGTGGCAACTCCATGCATACAGTGAATGCAGAAATAAAATTTATATTCTTCTTTGGAGATGCCCTATAGCAAATCCTATGATGAAATCTAATATTAACTTTAGGATAAAATCAGTGCATTTCCACAGGCATCATAAGTACATATAGAATTGTATGTATATATGATACTAACAAACTTCTCTTAGAGGGAGTTATATGGGTGAATATATTCCCTTTCTAATTTGGATGATTAAAAGTCTCTTGCTTCAGTGATATGTGCCCCCACAAGCCCCCAGCTGGGCAACCAGTAGAGAACTAAGAGCCACTATTTTCTCACTACTGTTGCAGGTTAACAATTAAAAAACAATTAAAACTATCAGTGGAAATTAATTATTGTTTAGATTTTTTTTTCCATTCCCTCCCTGGGGATGCAAAGGTTCTGCAGGCCACTTGTACTCTCCTCTTCCTTTATAGATAAATCAAATTGATTGATTTGTCTTGATATGTCTTGGCAGAAAAATCTTAGGCACAAAGTAGAGAAAGCCTACCCAGTAGAAGAATCCATTTTATTCATTAGTTAATTTTTTTCTTTACAAATGTATCATTTCCAGCAGCAAGGAGTCAGATTGAATACAAAAACTATCTGACCTGTGCTACAAACAGGCAAATCATCTGACTACCACCAACAGATCCTGGTTGTTGTATACTTTTCATTAAATGTATATTTGAAAAGAGCAGTATCCCCAAGAAACCTCTCTTACCACAAGAGATTTTGTAAGAAATGTAAAGAAACATTGTATAATTATACCTGCCGGGCTGTGTATTTTTCACAGGATGAGCTGTTCTGGAGGTAGGCTGCCTCTAAGTACCATTCAAGTGTTTTTTCAGCGTGCTTCTTTGTCACACACACCCCATGTTCATGAGCAAGACTGGAGATGTCATTGTGATCTGTAGTTCCTCTGCCTCTCATGGCAAGTAGCAGTTGTAGCTCTTCTTTCATCAGGGGGAAGAGGAGAACCTCTTCTCTGAATTGAGAGGTTTTCATATTTCTAGCATTTATATTCTTTTCCTTAAATACAGCTAGGATTAGTTTGTTGTTTGTTTTTTTTTTTCACCTCATTTTATTTCATTTCCTTTAGAAGAGGATTCATGAGGAAAAGCCCCACTGCTCACCGTGACACCACATCAAGCACTGAGTGTATGCATTGGGGTTCCAAAGTAACTCATGGGTTTCTTCCTTTTATTCCTGCAGAAATCTATCAGACTTTGAAACTATTAAAGATTAAAAAGTCCCAAGAATAGCATTAGAAGCCCACATTTGAATATTAATGGATCAGCATTAGCTAGTGTATCTCCAAAAGTTAAGAGTGTAAATATTCACATGCAGGAAAACAAATTTCTGGTTATATTAAGCAGTACTTTTAATACAATCTCCTGAAAAATAAGTAAACATTAGAGCACTTTAGGTTGTGAGAGCCACTGAGCAAACCTCAGGAGTAGATAAAGGCCATCCTACTCATGCATGTTTTTATTCAGTTTTTGGGGTGCCTCAGCTCCCAGTGCCTGCAAACATGGGAGAAAGTATATGATCAAGCAGAATCTATAACACACCTCTTCCTTCCCTACAACCACTTTGTCCCTTTCCATATCTCCTGATGTGTGAAAAAACCAAACATAAAAACGTAACTTTACTGGTCTGTGCTTCCTTACAAAGCATTGAAAAAACCCCTACCTATTATAAGTAGAATGAAAGCCACAGAAAATTCCTGAAAGTTATAAAATACGATTCAGTGATCTGCGAAGACAAAAAGAAGTCTGTTAAATAAAGCTTCATGAATGATTCACAAGGCCCAGAACTCCCTCTATTTCCAGCAGTGATCTCAAGCCAGTTTAATATTTCTAGGTAAATAATTCATGTTACTTTTGTTTCTAGCAAGAACGCATTCTCAAAAATGCTGGCTGCACAGTATGTTCTGCTCTTCCCCTGGATTTTCAGGCTTAAAGAACATCATTTAATTCCACTTCCAGGAGTGATCATCACCTGGTTTTGAGTATGAATAAAGAAGAATGAATAATGACCAAGGTCTCAGGCATAGCTTTAGCTGTGATATATTAAAATGGCCATGAACATGAAAAGTAAAGTTGGTATCTGTACATTGGATACAGAACCATCACAAATGATGGAATATTTCTGAGAGCAGGCAGACAGTGAGAACTGAAAGCTCAGTATTTCCAAGGACAGTCCCACGACAATATGGAAAGGCACAGAAAGATTTGAAAGGACATTTGAGTTAAGAATGGCCTCCTAATACAGGCTTACTCTTATACTTTGCAAGTATGAAGTCTGGAAGCAGCAATGCTCTTTGCCTCGAAACTGTCCTTATATATGCCACTTTCTGATGTGCTATGGGGAAGGCAATTATGTTACAAAGATTGTTATTTAGCAGGTTTTTGCTACCCTACTGAAAAAGATCTTCCTATATGGGATAATATAGGGCTGTTATATCCTACAACAGCAGTTGTTACAGAACTGTAAATGTTACAAGCTCACTTTATTAAAAGAGCCAATTTTTTGGACATTAAAGAGGTAACATCGCTTTATGCGCGGATTCCCAAGAACAATTACCCCGCGCAGCTTCAGCTACCAGAACAAGCAGAGAAAAAACCACCTTTCCTGAGCTATCTGCAGAATTATCTTTGCCTTCCAAAAAAACAGTGGGAGACCTGAAATCCCAGGGTCTCATAATGTGGGCCATCACGGCCACCAGCGATTATCCCAATCATCGCGGTGATTCACGCCGGCACTGCGGCACGGAAGGGCAGGGAACCGTGGTGGTTCCTGCCATTTGTCTGCACAAGAGCCCAGCAGTTGCTCACAACGACTGCTCTTGTTATGTTTCTCCCTACCAGCTTTATGTCACAAAAAATAAGACGCAAAGCCATTATGATCCACCCATGATAACGCCTGCTGAACTAGAGCGCGCTCAGATAAAGCCGCTGTTATGTCACTCAAACGTGCATGAAATCACAAACTGGGAGGGAATACAACTATTCTGAGCACAGCTGAAATCCTATTCACTCTGAGCAATAGGGATAAGTGGGCTAAGATCAATTACAACAAACACAGTATCAATAGCAATAATGTTAGTTTTGCAGTGATCGAGCGCACACACAGAAATAGGAACGCTTGAGGTAGGAGCTCAAGGAGGGCCAAGTTTTATTATTCGACATACAGCTGAAGCAGAGACAAAGAAAAATGTAATTTTCAATAATATTTAATACATATGTGCAGATGGGAATACTTCCTATGCATTATCTGTTTATTCCTATTGGTGATCTGCTTAAGGAACAGTCTATTAATCACATATTTTACTGCCGTCAGCTTTGATTGCAAAATTGTCATGAATAATAAATAATTTCCTCTATCATCTCCAGAGGCTCAAGAAAAAGTACAGCAAATTCCTTTCATCCCCATGTATCTCTCCCACAAATTTATGCCTCTTTCAATTTCAGTCCCCCCTCAAATGATGTATTCCAAGCTCAGAAAGGGGGAAGGCATGAGTTATCAGGGCATGCTTCACTCCTAAATATCAATCACTTAGTCCCTCACTAGCAGTGAAATCTACTTTATCATCACTAGTGGGGATACACTTCGATTCTGACAGAAGCCACTGAGACAGACTTTTAACAGCCACCAACAGAAGAACAAAACAGAGTTTCCAGCAATTCCAATTGGTTTCAATGCCAGGGTAATTTCACCTAATCAACAGAGACTGATTCAGGTTGGAGCTCAAGATAGTTATTGATTTGGCTTTGGATTTTTTAAAAAGGAAGAGCCAACATCTTTGCTTCCAAACACTTCTGCAACTGTCATGTTGGAAGCTCTAGATTTTGCAATATGTAAAAGTCTATGATAATCTAAGATGATGATCTGATGTTATTAGTTCCACTGACATTTAAGAACTTCTCCAATCACAGTTAAAAAAAAAAAATTCCTCTCTCTGCCAACTTAAAGGTACAAAGATAAAAATAAATAACACAATTACATCAGTAATATAATTCACTATAATGCTATCATTAACTTAATTGACACTCTGCAAATTTACATTAGCTCTGGATGTGCCTTTTATTTATAGAAGTTTTATTTTTGAAGATACAAACAGTAACTATGCCAGACCAAATCTTGCAGTTTGAGTGGGTTTAATCTACCAAATAAACCTCCAAGATGTACTTTAAAAAGAAGAATGTGATGAAAATTTGCCAGTACTTCTTTGGAAATACAGGTGATGTTTACCTATGTTCTGGGTACTGACAGAAATGCTATGCAGAATTTCTAAGCATATTTTAAATATATTGTAAGCAGCACTTCTGTTGTCTGCCTTATTCCTGTAGAAGTGATTTTCACACTTTAGAACAAAATATTTTCTAAGCACTGGTGCTCAAGTTTATGTCTCAGCTTAGACTTGTTCTGTCCTTCCAAGAGACAAACTTATATAACCTTGTTATTTCAGTGTGCAACACCATAGATGAGGGAGGAGTTTGCTACTGGGAGGTTTCCAATAACCAGATTTCAGCCCAGCCTCTATACACTGCAAACTGATATTAGAAAAGAATTCCAAGTTTAAGTAACTGATTATCCCAGATGCAGGGATTCTCAATCTCTGTTAAGATGTCTGCTATCATCTTCAAACTCCAGCACCAAGGCTAGTCTGAAGAAAGATTTTCACATGCCAGCACCACAGCAGAGTGTACTGCATATGGAAGTATTTGGGGTTTTTTTCTAGTTTCTCCAGAAACCTGCAGATTCAACAGGGTATGGCTGACCCATGCTGAGTTTCCAGCTCTCAGACAGTGCCCCAGGTCTGTGGTTAACTAACTAAACCCAGACTCCCATGAGGAGCAACAACACAACATCTGCAAACATGCAAGATGAAAAGGTGCCTTCCCCAAGCAGAATTAGGAGTAATGCCATGATATTTCAGCCAAGCAGCCACAAGAGTTCCAGTGGGTCCCTTGGCATGAGATCACACTTTTTCTGTGGTTTGACTCTGCCCACAGACACCTTTAGATTGGCTATTGATTATCACTGCATACTCTAGCACACAAATATACAGACTGAGCCTAAACAGAAACATTCTGTATGGCTGTTATGATTTCAGAAAAAAAGAAGAGAAAAAACAAAGCCATTCTGGGAACATGAAAGATAGAATGAAACAGTTGAAAGTGAGGTTTTAGATTTTTCTCCCTAGATGTCAAACTGCACTTTCAACTCCCTGAGAAGACGTAATAGGATAAAAGCAAGTCTGACAGCTATTCAACAACCCAGATCTTTCAGTAACAAAAAACAAGTAGCAGTTTTCTGTGCACACTGTGAAGAATAGCCAAGTCTTAGAGGAACAAAACACAATTCAATTGTTCCTTGTCTTAGGAAAAAAGTTCACAGATATAAAGAACCTGAATAAAGGCAAGGTGTAGAGATGCAAAATTGGGGTTTTCTAAAGTTTTGTATGTTTTTTTATTATTTGTCTTGTAATGGTTCAACCCTGTAACCACCCCCATCCCCAATTCCTGTGGTCTTTCCCTGAGATAGATCCTGTCAATCACACTGTCAACCACACCCTAAGCCAGAACAGTTCTAGTAAACCCTCAAGATGACTCATCAAGGTATCATGTTCCCCACTCCCCTTCCTTTCCCTACATGGCCCTGCCAATTGTCCCGTTCTTGGTCACTCCTCCTCTCCCCTGAGATTGGTTGTAAGCATCCCCCTTACGTGGGAGACGCCCCTGATATTTAAGGGGCTGTTTGTGCCCCAGTCTCTCACTCTGGCATGTGGAGTTCCAAGAATAAAACCTCTTCAACCCACGCCAAGGGTCCGCTCCTTCCTTCCACGCCTTCCAACTAACCCGTTCCAGCCTCAGATTCAGACCCACGAAACATCAAAGGTACCAAGCCTTCCTTTTATGTTGAGGAAAGAGCTACAGCTTGCCGGTGAAGCAGCTCAGGAAATCAACAGCAAGGCACAAGTTTCTTCTCCTCATTCTCCTTCACTCATTAGGGCAGAGTCTACAGAGAAGAGACGTTTACTACATGAGCCTTGCCCAAGTGTGGGCACAGTAAATATGTGAACTGAAGGGGATGGATTCTGACAACCACAAAATGCACCTTGATACTTTAACATCCTGATTAACCCATGATTTCTTTAGTGAATTTGAAGATATAATCAGCATGTGAGTTATAACAATAACAGCAACACAGCACACAAGTGCTTGCTTTCGGTTTTGGGGGGTTTTTTTGTGTTTTCTTTTAAAGAACACAGTCTGTGGCAGGTCACTTGGTTAGGCTGTGCTCCTGCACCCTGGCCTTTCAGCACACTGAGCTATTGGCAACATTCCCTGAATGAACCTTCCACTTTCAGTAACTTGTACAAAAGTTGTCTATAACTTTAATGTGCTCTGCACTTAGTCGATAGAGAGATGCCAATCATTCTGAGACATTTTCTTTTCTCCTTCTCTGGGAGAATAGTGTTCAGAATTATTTAGTTGTCAAAATGTGACACAATACTGCAATAAAAAAGGCTTCACTTGGTGGTGGATATGGATGAATTTTCAGAAGAGTATAATCAACTTCCTTTGGGTCATCCAATGAAGAACTGAGCTTTCAGTCTTCCAAATAAATGTGGTCAATTCCTCAGGACCTGAAGCGAAAACTGTGATCCTGAAAGCCCCCAATTACTTCCTAAACACAGGGAATCCTAAATGGCAAATGAATTTACTTTTTAATGTCACTTTTTCCAGGTGCTATAGCTTCTGTACATTCATTACACGAGCAGAGATGAACAGTCTGTCTACCTGCATTCAACCCAGTCCAGATCAATACATTATTGTCCCACAGCTGAAGTCATCTGTGTTCTCAATCCAGGCATTTGAAAACAGACAGAAAATGGACAGGGATCCTTCCAAATTGAGTAGAAGACCTTTTTTTTTTGCAGTCAGTTTGCCAGAAAATCTTTTTTCTCTAGAAATTGATTAATATTCAGTCAGGATACAGAAAAAAAAAACCTCTTTAAAATCCATCTTCTCCTTAAAGATTTTACATTCCATCCCATATCTCCCCTCAAAAATGCTTCCAAAAGCTGGGGACGTCTCAGCTGGAAATAGTATTCCTGTACTGAACCTGCCAATTCCACATCCTGAGCTGGAAGTCACCTCTCTGCTTCTACTCCTGCTCAACAGCTGCAGGAGCTGAGTGCTGGTTCCACTTCCCTGAGCTGTTCTTTTTGCCAGAACATCACACTGGAAACTCACATGTTCTTGCTCACCATCACAGGTGAACCTTTCTCAGAGTCACTGGTTTCTAAAATACAACACAGCAGGATGACTGCAGCACAATCATTTCTTTCCTAAGACGACAGGTATTAGTTTTAAAAGAAATAAAAAATGCTCTCGAGTGCATTTATTGTTTCTCTGTATGACATAGATAGACACATTATTTTTACTCTCATGAGGATCTTAGCATCATTTACAGGAAATTTTAGCAGCAGAGATTCTCTGAGCTCACTATTGAACAAATTGGGTAGTGTGGGACCCAGAGCTCCCTCACGGGGAGCCCCATTCAAACCATTCTCAAGACATTTTAACTTCCCACTGACAGGTACATTTTAAGATCTGTCAATCAGCTGATTGTTAATCCATTAAAATGCACTCTACTGCTATTTAGTTTAAGGTGAAAGAATTTGCTCAATTCTAAATGACAATATTTTACTGAAAAGTAGTCATGGGCTCAAGTGTCCCATTTACATCTACTTTTCCTACTACAGAACAGATAAGCATCCACAGACCAGGTGGAATTTAGATGTTTAAAAACATGTCCTAGAGACAGCAAACCTTTAAATCTAGTCAAAGCCTGTTTTTATTCTCTCAGTGATGAAGTCTAAGAACTACAGCCAAAATCCTCCAGCTCAAGTACAGGTTACAGAAATGGGTGAAACAAAACAAGAGAGGATGGTTGGAAAACCTCTTTGGAATGAAAAATAGCAGTGTGTGGCTGAATGGCCTCCCAGAAATAGAAATCCTTGACAGGGGGAAAGAGAAGAAATTGTGCTGCTAGAGGGTTCAACAGAACGTGAAATAGTGACCACTCAAAACCTCAACCAACAGACAAGGCAGCCTGATTTCCTCCTGAGCTCCAAGGAGCTCCCTGGGCACCTCCTCATCAAGGATTTTATGTGGGGACTGAGAAGGGAATGCTTGGAGTTTCTGTACACTGAAAAACAAATTAACCATAAAACGTGCCTCCAAATACATAAAAGCAAATTGGCCTCCACGATGGCAATTAAATATACATTATAGGCAACCTTCTGACTGTGTCAGGATTTCAGTTCTTTCAAAAAACACTCACATCACCACAGGCAATTGCAACTGCATTTCAGTGGGAAATTCCACACGACACTCCTGACAGAAAGAGATGATTTCATTCCTGAGAATTCGTGACTAATTTAAATTTCAATGAAGCAGGTGCACACCTGTCTGCACATTTTGTTCCTCCAAATCTATCAAATCTTCAGAACCAAGCCAGTGAGTCTTTCAAAGCAAAAAAACCCAAAACTAAAACAAAACAAAGACTCCCCCAAACCACCAACCCATTAAGTATTTCAGGAGTTTGGGACTTTAGTACCTGCTCTTGAATTCTGTATTAGAAGCTGGTTGATATGCTCTGTGCTAGAATAAGTTTATTGGCAAAAAAACCCGCAACATACTACAATAAAATTTAAAAAAGTCAATATCACATAACAGACATTTTAATAACTCTATCAGCCTAATATTCACTGTGTTCCAAACTGACATGGCACTGACCAACATCTATCCACGAAAAAAAAAGAGACTGCATTTCAGCCTTTAATATAATTTTCACCAACAAGGATCAAAATACGGTTTTTTCAAGATAAATGGATCCTCTTTGGCTGGTAATGGTCTTTCATCAAATAACAAACATAATTTGGGCTTGTGCAGCTTTTTGAGGCAACAAAGCAGAGGAGTTTATTTGCTGTGTTGTTTTTAATCCCACACTATTTGCAAATATTAGATGACAATGACAAACACAGAGCAGTCAGCTGTTTCTAATAATTCCCTGGACATTCTAATAATTTCCTCTGCTCTCTGCTATGCACGTCTCCCTCCAGAATATACATGGGAGAATGTATTACAGGGACTTATAGAGAAGTTTTACTTTAAATGTAGATTTTAAGTATTGGGTAAGTGCAGAACTCTTGAAGTGACGTAAGCTGAGTCAAGTGCACTATTAATGAAAGAACTGGTGAGCTGGAGAAACCATGTTTATGTCCCAAGAAAACATCAAATGGACTATCACCATGTGGCCCATGGGTCTTCACAATTTCTACAAAGGCACAGAATGCATAAAAAACTCCTCAGGATCACCAAACAAACAGAAAAGACAGCAAGGGAGAATGACAGGTCTTTCAGTTAAATCCCCAGAACCCAGGAGGTGCCAAAAAACCCTCATCCTTTTAGAAATCTCTCTTTTTCATTTTGTTTACTTGCTTTTTACATGTGACCTGCAGTTAATCCTGATGAGAGCCCTGACCCAAAGCAAACTGTACCATATTTAAAAGAATTCAATATAAACCTCTGGGAAGTTCACTCCCCAAGAATCCCAAACTGGTTTTGGTTGTAAGAATCCTTCTTTGTGGAGTAATTCCACTGAATTCAATTCACTGATTAAATTCTTTGCAATGACCGTTCATGTAATGGTTACTCAAAATTAAGGTGTAATCCACTGCACACTGTAACACAAAATCAGTTCAGAAAAGTCAGTCTAAAATAATACAGTTTCCCTGCTGTAAGAGCTTTCAAGGTAAGCCTGAACATGCCATGAAGTCTGATAACATGTTCCTCTAAATGAGAAAAAAAAAATGCAAATCTCTCCTACTAGCTAATTACTCCTCTGCAGAGAGCAGATGAAAGCTGTATGTATGTCAGGAAGAGCAGCAGAAGTTATCTGTAGGCAGGAAGAGTGCTGGAGTTCTGAGAAAACACCCACAGATCCACAAAACCGAGAAGCCCAAGACTGTCCCTGTACCTTCACAGAGTGAGGCTGATTCAGGTCACAGTGCCCCATCTCCCCCAGGAACATCTGACAAGTGATCTTCATTGTGGAAATATCTGGACGTTCCTGGCATAACAAAAATGGCCCTTTCCAACTGCACGAGTATTATGATCTTGAGTGGTGTGTAAAGGCTGTAATATTTCATCTAAATTGGCTCACAAAGATCAATATGGTGATTCACATGAAAAGTTATGCTTCCCTGCTTAAGAGTCTGCAAGCCTGAGCCTTTGGTCCAGATGTTTGTAAAGTGCTGGATTAGAATGGCCACAAATTTGTTGACAGGTGTTTTGCAAAGTACAATACTCACTATTTTTCATCAACAGTAACTCCACTAAAATCAAAGACAGACAGGGCTAGAGCTGGTAGGAGTGAATACAAATCAAGCTGCAGAAATCTCCCTTTGCTCTATCTCATTTACTGTCCCTAGTGGTAGAAAGAAATACTAATTATACACAAGCAAAAGATTTTACTATGACCTTGGAATCACATAATTAGTATCAAATTAATTTCTGATGCTTAGGAAAAATATTATAGAGTCCTGTTCACAAAATTATTATTAATAAGCTTTGTTATGTGGGTCAGACACTTAGTTCTTAAATAGTGGCATTTTAGTTAACAGGAAAGAAAGGAAAGTAAGGCATTGGAGTTTTGAGACTCTCCTTTAACCTTGTCACCTAAAGGAAAAACAGAGGCTGACATTAAATGGAAAGGCTTTGATATTTCAGACTTATCTTATACTGTGTTTTACACAGTTCGCTCCTCTTGTAAAGGTGAGTACAGACCCAACTGAGAGATGATGAAGAAAGAAAACTGGCAGTGCAATGACCTCTGTGGTCAGAGCCAGAGCTAATAGTTCTGGGAACTGATCTTTGATTAACTTCCTCCTCTTTGCTTTTTTGAGCCTTTGAAATCAGTGACAAAGTTCTCTCTGCTCACTCCAGTACCACCAGTTCTGTATGTACATGATGCTTTTCCAGAAGCAGCTTTGCAATAAATCCCATAAAGACTGAAGTTGTGTTTCTCAATTCTCACTTCCCTGCTGCCTTATCAGTGCTGCAACGTGCCACTGAGACAAGATCAGAGAGAAAACCTGCCAGCCATGCTCTGTGTGTGTGCAAACCAGGAATATTATCCTGGCTGGCTGGGGCTTTTTTCCTACAGGGACACGGGATAGAAAAGCAGTGTGGTCCGTCTGGCATTCCTGGTGTATTTGTCCCTTAGCAGAGGCAGGAGGGAGAGCAGGGTATATTAAGTCACAAACCACATTTTTTGCTTTTCATGGTTTAGGAGAGTGAGTCAATTCAAGGGGTTCATTACCCCTGGGCAAAGACACGAGTCTGGGATATAAAATACCATGGTTCAGTTTGTTACACTAATGTAGAGGTCTCACTGGATGGCAGACTTATCACTCCTATTCTGACTCATTTCTTCAGCTATTAAAATGGGAAAAAAGCATTTTCATTACTGCATAGGTAAATACAATCATACCTGTAAGGCAATTCAAATATGTGATGAAGAAGTTTGCAGGAAAACACAAAAATAATTACATCCAAAAGCTGGTCTCTTTATCCTGTCCTTTGATTTCACAGATGTGACAACAGAACATCTGCATGATGGGACTGATCACAACAGCCACGACCACCCCAAATAGCAAGGAACAATGTTTTTATAATTTAACATGGTTTTAAGAGTCAAAAAAATCATCACTGCCACTGCAACTTGCACTCTGCAGTCTTTGAGTTAGCAAGCAAATTATTTTTATCAAATGAGTTCAAGTAGATGAAAAATGTGAGCATTTGTTGCCTGACTACTATAAATTCACTGCGTCTATTTTTTATAAGGATTTTTTAGTAAGTAGCTTACCATGCACACAATGATTTCTTGCAGCTTATATACAAAAAAATCCGTATTTAAAAATTAAAACACACAGGCAGACAGATTCCAGCCATTCCAAATTCCTTCCTACACGAGATGATTCCAAAAACCTAAGAATAAGTGTTCACCCCACCCCCTCTCGGTGTACTACAACCACTGTCCTAGAGCAGTGAAAAAAACCAAAAAATCCACCTCAACAGTAATTACATTGGCTTTTGATTCCAGTATTTTTCTTGCCTTCTGTTTGACTCTAGAAATTCCAGAAGACTCATTCTGTTTATCACATCCCAAGAAGTTCATGTGCATATTTTTGCTGAAGTGCAGGAAGATCTGCCTTGATATTAAATGATCAGAAGCTGGCTGGCACATTCAGTCATCAATTTCAACAGTGGCCCTTGGTTACTGGGTTTTTTGGGCCCCAGAAACCTCTAAGCCTGTGCTGTCCATGTGGCATTAACTGCTGATATAACACAGCATTAACAGCCTGATGATGCACCTAAAAGCATTAAAAAGTTCTCATATAAAGTATTTTACTACCCACAACTCCACAAAATTAACTGAGAAAAAATAAAGGACGAATTTTATTCATGAAATCATTTCAACAAATCTACTTAACTCATCAAGTTTAAAATGGCTAGGAGGAGAAAAGCAAGTGTGATGACTTTTAAGCCACATTTCACATTCTGATCAGTGTTCTTTGTTTAGGCCTTTGTATATACAAATCACTTTGTTCTTTCCTGTTCTTTATCACCCACTGTCCTTTCTTCTGCACACAATGAGCTTCCAAATTTTGAGCCATTTAGTTATATCTAACCTTTATAGCATTTTTCTTCTGATGGATGTATTCTTATGAAATGAAAATTGTTCTATAATAGTAGAGATTTTTCAATAAAGTAGTCCTCAGTAGGCAGTAAGAAAATGCTAATCACAGGAACAGTTTTTCATTGCATTTATGCAGCATAATATTTAATAATGTGGGTTTATCACAGCGTTTCACTAAATGATGTAAAATTCACTACTGTAATACAGAACTCATTCACTCAGTTGTTCATGAGCTGTTCTCTCTCCTTGACAGTCTTGAATTTTAACTTTCAAAGTACAGGAAGAGAAAATGTTCTGACATATAAACTGGGAAGCTGTTTTGTATGGGTTCTTTCTTAGTGATGGGCTCCAACTATTTTTACTTCTCCTGGGGTTATATTTTGAGGGTTTTTTTAAAATTAGTTTAAATCTCTTGTACTAGAGAAGACTGGGTAAGAAAAATAAAGTAAATAAACAGGGAATGCTGCTTGTTAAACTGACTGGATGTACCACCACAAAGGTTCTGGTAGCAAATGTGGAGGTAAACTCCTTCAGTTGGCTCTAATACTGAGAAACACCACATTGCCTGCTGCCAGACTGAAAGTTTCTTTCTGTCCAAAGTATGAAAAGCAACCAGGGAAATCACAGATATATGATTCTATTTTTTTTTTCTATTTCTTTCTGAGAAAATATATGAAAATAATTATGAGGGAAAATATTCTTCCAATTCCCTAAAGCACCAAATTAATGGTCAGCATATTATATGACATTAGTAATAAGGTAAGAAAAGATTATCATCTTTAATTACTAAAAAAAAATTTGAATCAACTATTTTACTTAGCTACCGGTGAGCAATTGCAAAGAATATTCTCTCTGCTAAGAAAAGATAATAAAACCAATTATAAAATTCAAGCACCTAAAGAAGCACTACTTTAGAACATGTAAATACAAATATTTTTCTTTATAAAATTATTTTTATGAGCTCTTCTTCAACCATCACATTGTGTGCGGTCCTACCCGTTTTAAAGTAGGTGCCACATTATTCAATTTTTGAATAGTCCTTATAGCTGACTCTCAGATACAGGCAACGCTTTAGACATTGGGTGCTGAACATAAGAAAGAACCTTTTTAGACATAAATCAGGGTACTTCAATTGAAGGACCTCTTTCTATCTCGAGATGCATCTTTTCAAGGTTTTGAATTAAACTAGTATTAACACTTCATTGACTAGCACTCTAAAGCATTCCAACCATTCGAAAGAAGGTCCATTATGCTTTCTTCATGAATTTGTGTTGAAATCAATGTCCTATAACTGTAGACACAGTAGTGAAGATGTATCAAAGAAACAATTTCTATACCAAGAAATAATAATTTTATTATATAAATAATTTTGTTATAGCTGGAGATAAAAATAAAGACAAACTAGTAGGGGAGGAACACTTCATTGCCCTTCAGATGTTTCTTTCCGCTTTAATTAAACAAAAGTTTGATTTTCAGCTGCCTTGCTTGCCATGAAGCCACATGGTAAAATACAGTTGGGTAAAATGCTACTGAATCATAAATGCTTGCCTGATTCAGAAAATAGTTACTAATAAGCTGAAGAAGGATCTGAGAAGAAAACAGTTCATCAGAGCCTTTTGAAATGCTCTCCATCCACATGCCCTGACAGTCTTCTCTCACCGCCGTTCGGACATGTGACCTTCAAACTCACAGCCACAAAGCTCTCAGTGCACCAAAAAATCCACCCTCCTCTCCCCAGCATGGCATAGAGCTGGCAATATTCATTGAACAGCCAGTATTTATAACTCACTGTCATTAGCAGTAATAACCAAATGTGTCTGAAAGAAGAGACATTGATGAGATCTTAGCATCGGATATTCGACTGTGAAAAATGCTCTTTCTTCAGTGAAGTGGTTATTTATTCTGGACCATTCTGGCAAGGGCAGTGCATCACTTCTCCTAAGAGCCACTGCACTTGGAACACAAAGGAAGTCACAGTGACAGAATGTCCCTTCAGCCAGGCTCACGCTCCTCCAAACCTTCCCCTGTGGGGCACAGGGAAGAGGCTCATATTGAAGAATACTCAATGCAGAAAACTGTTCAGCAACTGATTCTTTTCACCAGATTCTTCAGAATTTATGAATAGAGTTGGTCATAAAACTTGTCCTCTGAACTTGAATATTCTTTATCTATTTTCAGTGCTATAGTGGATACTAAAAAAACCTCAGAAAAGCTAACGCTATAAGAAATAGGATTCTTAGCTATTAGATTCCTTTCCCACTTTATGAGCAGGATTCTATCACATTCACATTTCCTGAATAAAATCCTGCCCTCATGGAATAAACACAGACACAGTGCAGCAACAGAGTCCCAAGGATGACTGAAAACTTTAAGATTATTTGGAATTCAGATATTAATGAAAGATAACCTAAAATTATGAGTGAATAAATACCTAAACAGAAATGGATTAAGTCAGGAGTGGATGAAGCTTCTACTACAATGAAATCAGTGGCAAAACTTTTAACACCTGCAGGCTCAGTAAGCACAAGGCGATGTAAATTCTTTACTTCTTACAAGCTGGGACATATCTGCCACTCAGTGGAACCATGTCCAAGATTGCTGCTGAGTTTGTCCCAGGGTTTGCCACTAACTATGAGAAAGCATATGTGCAATGAAACAAAACTGGTTCAGGGTTTTAACCAAGTCATCAGAAACTCCACTTTTCTTGAAAGAAATATAACTTGATATTATAAACAAACAAACAAATAAATAAATAAATATATTAATCAGTAGAGGAAGTGGGGGGAAAAAACCCAACCCAAACCAAATCTCAGATATTAATGCAAATAGCTGTACATTAAATCAGGAGTAAATCAGCATAGCAATCAAATCAAGTCCAATCCAGAAAGCTTACTTCAATATTGTATTTGAATCAAATAATCTAATTAGTTAAATTGTTGGATTAATACAAATTTAATAAATCCTTTTCCATGCCAAGAAAGCTCTAAGAAAGCTTCTGT
>VXBB01012525.1:411187-443074 GCA_013399915.1 Illadopsis cleaveri
TTGCTGCTGAGTTTGTCCCAGGGTTTGCCACTAACTATGAGAAAGCATATGTGCAATGAAACAAAACTGGTTCAGGGTTTTAACCAAGTCATCAGAAACTCCACTTTTCTTGAAAGAAATATAACTTGATATTATAAACAAACAAACAAATAAATAAATAAATATATTAATCAGTAGAGGAAGTGGGGGAAAAAAACCCAAACCAAACCAAATCTCAGGTATTAATGCAAATAGCTGCACATTAAATCAGGAGTAAAGCAGCATAGCAATCAAACCAAGGCCAATCCAGAAAGCTTACTTCAATATTGTGTTTGAATCAAATAATCTAATTAGTTAAATTGTTGGATTAATACAAATTTAATAAATCCTTTTCCATGCCAAGAAAGCTCTAAGAAAGCTTCTGTCAGTTAAATTATAAGCCACAACTGAATGCAATAAAATCTTTAATTTAGAGCCAAATAAATATTTTAATACCAAACTCCTAGTAAATCCTGAATTGATGGTGAACCAGGACCATCACTTTTTTCACCAGCAAATCTCATGTTACATCCACTTCTTCTTCCAGCAATTAAGAAATTGCCATGCAGCCTTAAAGAAAAACTCTGATGAACAAAAGTCATAAAATTACTGTACACAAAATTTACAGTTAGCTAGAATTTGACTATTTTGGATTCTTCAGGTCTCAAACAGCACAGCAGGCACTGAGAAGCATATTCCCTAAGCTAAGTTTTAGAGGTGTTTCAATCATTAGAATATTTTCTACCCTAATGGCTTTAAAGATTTTGCTGTTGCTTATATGGCCTTACATAACCATCAAATAATCTGAAAAAGGGACTGCAACAAAAATATCAAATTATATACAAAAAATGTGCACAGAATCTCCTCACTAGCAAATACACAGATGCCCCAGGAAAAATAGTCCAGGACTATTAAGGTGCACAGAAGGTTTTTTTTTCTTTTTTTGCCATTAGAAACCCTGCAGCTGTGAAGATCTGCCAAAAGCTATTAGATATTATTCTTTGGTATTGCAATTTTCTCTCAGTTTAATCTTGGGATTCTGGTACATTAATGTTTTAAGTGCTCTGCTGAACAGCAGAATGAAGATTTTTGTCTTTCTCTTCTCTCTCAGAGTCATAGAACATAGAACACAGCCATAACCCCAGCCCTAGTCATATTCTATACAAATCAGGCACAAAGCCTCCCTCCAGAGCACACCAACTCAGATTTGCAATGCCTACTTCTCCTAGCATCAAATTGAAATAGCTAAAAGCTTAAAACTTGTAATTATGAACCACAGAAACATCAAAGGATTTAGGAGGCTAAAAACATCTTTTTACTCTATGAGAGTTTTGTACCCTGAGACATCATCTGAAATGAAATCCGAGGAATAACCCTTTCACCAGCCAGCTCAGGGCACTCCAGATCATGGGCTGGAAGAACCTTTGAGCAGAAAGAACAAAGCTAAATCAATTAATCTCAATACATTCCACATCAACCTCTCAGACAATCCTTTTCACTTTCCTTTTACAACTCTGTCATCCCTGGGATACTTTAAAAGACTAAACAAAGGAAAATACTAAATAATAATTTTGTCTTTAATACTAAAAGACAAAACAAACAAAAAACCCCCACAAGACTATTTTGGAGGCATCTGGCACAGCGTGGCCTTGGTGAAGAAACTTTTTGGATAACACATTTGTCAGCAGTTTACAGAACATTCATCCCAGAAATTTATAGAAATTGCTAATGGAATGGAACTAACAACCACAGCTACTCAGCATTCATCTATCAGTACCATTAAAAATAAATTTTAGCTCCTTATGACTGGATGTCACCATTCATCTTCCAAACAGCTAAATTTAGTGGGAACTAGGCTGTAAGTCAAACTGGCCACCTTTGAAACTTTTAGTCTGAGAACAGAACAGGTATTTCAGAACATTGCAAAACAGAAACCATTTAAGAACAGAAATTAAATTGTATGAAAAGACTGTCATCAGGCACAGGGTATTTCACGTACCTGTAATTGTAGCGTGATAAAACTGTACAATAGTGCTGTAATCACACATTCCAGCAGAAGGAAACCTCGGATGCTTTTTCTACTCCAGCACTACACTGCTGTTTTATTAAATTACATAAAAGCTTTTTACCAACCACTTTCTATTCCAGCATGCAGGCACTTAGCTAACCAGAATTCAGGGAAATTAAAAAAGAAGACAGGGTATTTTTCAGAGCTACAGTCTTTTCTTCTTTTTAATATTTCTTTATGAATTGTTTTCCTCTTGTTATTTTTTCAGCTCAACAGCATTTTGTTATGTCACTTGTCAGAAATGTGGAAACATACAGGCTCCTGGGCTCACCTTCCCTATCATTCTTTATTTAAAGACTCTCTTTATTTAAAGATCTTTTCTGTGCTTACTGAACTGTTACTTCGAGTGATCAAATAACTGGGATTAGCATCCCTGTCTACATTATTATAATTACATAGTTTTAAGCTATGCAGCACTGGACTCCATAAAATATGTTGGAGAGTTCTGACATCCAGTTTGGGAGTTAAATACCCCACTCGTGGTCAAGTGCTTTGCCTCTTACAGTCTGTGCAACACTCAGGATCAATGAAGGCTTCATCATTCTATCCAAAATTAAATCCCTGCAGCACAAAGCACTGCAAAATCCCTGCTCCAGAACGTACCAGAGGGTGGTACTGCTGTCGGTTGTGTGGGAAACAAAAGCCAGTTTCAAATCCAACATTAGGGGAGGTTCTTTGGCTGTCTGGAAGCACAGGCCCTACGGTCCATGTCCCTACAGCCTCCGTGCCAACGCAGTCACATTAGAGTATGAAAAGAAGAAGGGGGAAAAAAAAAAAAAAAGCCAAACAAAACCTACTTTATGCAAAATCATAGAGGATAAAATGTTCATTGCACACTACACAATGAGTTCCACCTCTGGACTACACAAGAGTTGATGCAGCCTTGAACCAAATTGATTTTGCAGTTTCCAAGGAAAGAATGCAAAGGTGATGAGGCTGAAGGACCTCAGAAACTGTCGATAAAACAAAGGAGGAGTCATCTGAATGTTAATACAAAGCTCCTGCTAGTTTCCCCTGGCAAATGGCTGGAGGAAGGGCTGAGAAACCTTGGAAGAATTTCAGAAGTTTAATGTTAATGACAACACATGGAAATTATTTGCATCCTGTTGGACAGAGGATACTCAAATATTCAGGCCTGTCTGATCTTTTCCTGAATTATGCAACATAATGATTATTTATCCAAAGTATATCAGAGGAGTTATACATCTAAGACTGCCAAAATAAAGTAATGAAGCAGATACAGTAGCAGATAGAAGGACATAAAATTTAATAAAATTAAAAAGATGAGACTGACCTTCGCAACCATAGAGAAGTGATCTTCCTATATTTGTTAATTCAGATCTTCCAGGACCACAGCCGTTAGTAAACCATATTTATGCAGACTTAACCACTGTCAACATTTCATTTTTAAAAGTCAGACTTCAAGGACTAATGATGAATGAACCAAGGTGATAGTCCATCATCACCAATACTACAGCACTTGGTCTTTTGTAAAAATTATTATTTTAGTAATTAAATGAATAAAATCAACATGGAGGTCAAGAGCAGAATCAAGACTTCCTGGCTCTCATTTTTAACCCAGAATCTCATTTTACAACCCAGGGATATAATTTCTAATTATTTTTCTTAAATATTTTGATTCAGCTCTTTATGAGATTTGTGTCTTTGCCCATCACTGCAATATTCAGTATCCATCTAAATTAGTTTGATATAGAGAAAACCGTGGTAGACTTTCGGAATTCCCTTGTCTTCCCTTGTTCACCTGGAAGTTTGACACTCTGCAGCTCCCACAGAGCAGACTGGGTTCAGGTGGGGTTTTATAAGAAACAAGGAGAAGACACGTAATAAAACCAAGTGCCAGAGCATTTATGCACAGGGGAGTTGGTTGCCTACAGGTGATCACATCAAGACTTTCCTCCACCTGCTCTCCTTGTCTCATCCCCATTTCTCAGCTGTTTCTTCTGCTCTTCTGTGTACACAGAAGAGAGGAAGTTGCCCAAACTCACTCATCAAACTCCATTGCAAGAGTGATTCCTTCTCACACAATCAAAGCCTGTGTTTTGGTGATTATCAGCCTCTGTGATGCCACCACTGAAGTTTATGTGTACCAACAAGAAATGTGCTTTTTCCAGGTGCCCCATTGGCTGCAGAGTCAGGAATGCAGTGTCAGTTTTCTCATCCTCCCAAGAGCAGCAAGGGGGGGCAACCAGAGAAACATCATGAAAATCAGAAGAGCCTTTGGCATGAAAAGAGATCCTCATTTCACTGAGTCTCTTCTCCCAGGATGACTGGAGGAACAGCTTAATAACACAGACAACAAAATGAGGGAAGTAAAGACAATGATGAGGTTTTGGTGTCTCTGAAAGAGTTTCAGAACTAGTCCATTGCTGAAGAGAATGCACAGGACAATAAGAAAAGAGTCAATTTCAGTTCACAAATGTTGCTGCCCACAATTCATGCAGTGGTTTTTTTTCCTTTCTCTTTTAAATGGACCACTTTCTCTTTGGACCATTCCCAAACCTTTGTGTTGGTGTCAGAAGCTGACCCAGCCTACAGCTGTTCACGGAACTGAGCCTGGGGCTACCAGCAGGCTTCAGGCAGGACCACAAATTTGAGTCTAGCTTTGTTCTGTGAAGACCAACTTTATATCCCACCCCTTGACAGTTCTGTCCAGATGACAGATTATATTACAACTTTCATGGTGCATTTCAGCACTCTGTTTTCTGTTTCCCAGTAAAGTGTAATAGCGTTTTAACCCAAGGGACAACATGCTGCCAGCAGGGACAGGCACAAAGAGGTGTGCACTAGGAAGAACATTTTAAAGCATTTGTTTACTAGAGTGAGTTCTGAATTGACTGCAATTTCATGTTAGGGAAAAAAAAAACACAGAAGAAAACCAGATAAATTATGTTTTTAATGTAGTACAGGATCTTACTGTGAAAATCAAACTCCATAAGAGAGGAGGATGTGTTGAAAAAGACATGTTAAAACCAGCCATTTCATAGAGGTACACGTTTGTTTCACTTTCTGTGACACAAAATAATCTATGAAAGGCAAAAGAATACAGTTGGAAACAGAAAACATTAAAAAATTTTAAGATTATATATTCAATTCAGGGAAAATGATAATGCCTCAAGTACAGTGAGAAACAATGTATATACTGCCTTTCTTCTCTGAAAGAGAAATGTTTCCTTGATGATATTAAAATGAAGACATAATATAGATAAAGATTTTCCTCAGAACATATAATGAACCTTTTGATCCTGCTGTCACAGGACATCTTGAGGCAACCAGTAATTAGACTCAGCAAAGCTTTGACAGCACATTTACGGTGAAAGCATAACCTTGAGTAACATGTCAGAAGTCCTCCTGATTTTAACTGTAATGTTCTAATAACCTCAGGATCACAATGAAACACTATTTCCCAGAAACAGAGGAATTTGCCTAGTTTGGGATTTCTGGTAGAACACCATGTGCCTAACTTCATGCTCTCTCTAAATTTATTTTGTTTAAACCTGGAATGTACTTTGCACAGGTCTTTTAGATATTTATTTTATGGAAAGGCCAAAACACCAAAGAACAAGAAATCCATCTCTGGAAGTTAATCCTTCTGTCCCATCTGTGAAGTGAGGCATGACACCCACTGTCACCATCCTCCACTCCACTGGGAATGAATGCAGCAAGTCTGATGTGGGGCACAAGGACAGAGCCCACCTCCTTCCCTTCTTAAAATTGTCATTATTTGCATTTGGGCACTCGTGACACAATTTTAAAGTGTTCCTATTCACCCATACAGCCAGTATGTTACATTCTACACACATATCTTATAAAACCATGCAATATGTATGACTACCTTTCAGATAAAAAGGTTTTTTAACAGTATTATAGCATTATCTGCAAGACAGCCATCATGCTTTGAGTGTTTAGAACTCAGGTTTCCCTAAAGGTCTTAGTTTGGACTAAACCCCACAACATTCAAGTCTTAGGTATCCTGACAAAAGCTACAAACATTTCGTAGGACTCTGACTTTAGGAGTGGCATCTTACACCTCATTAGATAATCTTCAGACTTTCAGAGAAAAATGCCGGTTCAAAACAGTCTGTCCACACACAGCTAAAGTACTAATTTAAAAACTGCAAAATAACACTATCAGGCATGTGTTAAATCTTCCAGCACAAAGGGCTGTTCTCAATAAGGGAAGCTGCACTGCTGCAGGAAACTGAGGAGTTGTAGTGGTTTGAAAGCAAACCAAGTGAGAGGCTCCAAGTCAGAAATACAATTTAATAAGAAGAAAGAAGAAAAAGTAAATAAGATAAATTCGATAATACAAGAACANCTGTGCAACCTGTCACATTTCTAACTATGCTCAGACTGATATAATTCACAAATTTGAGTTATTTACTGGTATTTTTCTTAGCACAGAATGGTATTCTCCCTCCTAACTCCAACTGCCTAAGGAGTGTCTTTCTCACTAGTGCTCCTGAGATCAATCCGTTTTGCCCACCACCTAAATTTAGACTTGCAAGGCTTTTATGAAAGGTCTGTTTTTGCAGGTATCCCTGAAAGGTGTTGCCCATTAATGCTCCTGGAAAAATAAGTGTGTTAGTTAGTAACGGAATTTTTTTACACTCTTGATGTTTCTTTGTTTTCTCTAAATTTATCCTCCAGGAAGAAAAGAAAAAACAGATTGTCCTTTTCTGGGAACACCTGATTATTCAGGTGCCTACTGCTTTGGATTCAACCACGTCACTGATGTTAACAGAACTACATGTGCATTCAGACCATCCATTTTCCAGTTTAATAAGGGAGGAGCTCCTTCTCTGTCCTCAGATCATTAGGAAACTAAGGTTACATCTAATTCCTCCTGCTTTGTGTGGTCAGGAAAAGTAAGATAATCAATGAAAATAAATTCTTGCAATCTTATTTACCATCATTTCTTCTCCAACTATGCACAAGGTCCTACAACACCAGCACACAAATGGGATGGCTGATCTGAGCACAGAGGATCCAAAATCTCTACAGTGCAGGGCCACGTGCAGCAAACATCAGCTCCTGAATCAAAAATTTACCGCAACACTGACATTTTCACTTTAGCCACTTAACCACTTTGTTTCCTTCTGTCAAAAAACGCTATTACCTCTCCAGCAAAACAATATTTACAGATTCCTATTGCAAAGAGTAAAGCTAAAAGAAAAACAAAAAAAACCCCCAAATAACCTCTGGGAGAATCACCTACCGTGAAACTCATCACTAATGGTGTACCTCAACAAGATACGCACCTAAGGGTTTTCCCACTTATCCCTGACACATTAAATATGATGGAGTGGGGCTGTCTGTGGGGTTGCAAGATTTTGTTTAGCAGTTTTCATTGTAAGTGTANGGCAAGTGCAGAGCACATCTCACTGTGCTCTGAGGAGGATAATTCAGCTCCTCACAGAGCCATGCAGGCACTAAGGGCTGACCTGTGTGCACTAACACAGTTTCCATACTGCAGCTCTGGACAACCAACAAGGATCTGCACCTGCTGCATTTTGGGCTCACCTGAAAGAAATGGGACAGGCTTTTCCACGGAGAAAAACTAACAAGAGGCAAAGCTACAGAAACAGATTTATGCTCAGCCTCAAGGTAGATGTGACATAAGCTTACAGTAAAAAAAAGCAATAGGACACTTTTTTTGGCAGAAACATAGGCTCTTGGTCATTTCCAAAAATGTAAGAAGCCAGCACCCATGAAAATATGCTTTTCCTCTCAATTCATAAGGTGAAGTCACAGTTTCTATATACATAACCTAAATTAACTCTTATGCTGTTGGAGAGAAGCAATCCCTGTCCATGGTGTTTCAAGTGCATGGTGGAAAAGAAGAACAAGAACATTTTCTTTGAATTTTTCACTTCTTCACACAGCTTTGTAATTTAAAAATGAGACTGACTTGTTGAGCCTGTAGAGGAAAAATATTTCAGTCTAAGTTTATTGTTACAAAAAACAATTAACCCTTGAAAGTCCTGGACATGTGTTGCTATGAAACCAAGGTGAGAGAGGCAAAACAAACAAATCCCTCGAATCTATTAATAGAGTTGTAAAATAAAAGAAACCCTTGTTTCAAATATTTTATCCTTGGGTTTCAAATTTACACTATTTTCAGATAGTTTCTGTCAGGATACACTGTCAGCTAAAACTGTTCTAAATTTGTGCTCCCTCACCAACTACAGAGTAAGTGGTTTGCCTCCTATTACCTCCCTGTGGGCAAGCAGCATTTTCTGCAGAGCAATTCCCTTGAAATGATTTCACAGACACTTTTAAAGGTTTACCACATTTCCAGGCATAGTGCTTGCCCTGGCAGGTACAGCAGGGAGCAGGGCACAGGCAATGAGCATTCTGACCTGGTTTTACTTATTCCTTGGTTGGTTTAAGCAGCTCTGTCTGACTGGGAGCTGATGTGCACAGGAACATTCAGTTTTTCAGGGAAACACCCTTTCTTGAATAACTCCGTGTCTTATAATTCCAGAGTTCCATCTTTGGCTTTTATTGATTTCTCCAGCCTCAGTACATTTCTTTATGTTTTACCTAAAATTCATCATTCACTGATAAGGCAGCACATTAGGGCAGGGGAAAACATGGAGGCTCAATAATAAAGCTACTGAAATTCACTTGCTACAGCAACTCCAAGCAGCTTGAATTCCCTCAACATTTCTGTCATTGGTTAGAGCACAATCACTTCTTTTTTGCACTAAGTGCTAAATACTGGCATTTAGACACTGACAGGCAGGTGTACATGAAAAAAAAAAAGTGATTGAAAAGTTTTTGTCAGCAAAATGAAACTGGCAGGTCTAGATAGTGCTGTAAGATATTATTATTCAAAACGCCATTAATTTATTTTTTGTATTGACTTGAATTATTTTGCTTTTAGCTTTTTGGGGAACTGCTTATTTAAAAATGGCATGCAAAGAAAAAATTACTATGTATTGAGGCTAGGGCAAGAAGTGGCTCCATTCCAGTAACATGTATTTAATCTTTATAGAGCTTCATTCAATAGAAACAGCAGTGTGTGAGTACATTCTTTATAAAAGCATCATCATAATCAGCACTTTTCATGACATTCTAGTTAAAACTGCCCATCAATTACCATGCACTTTAAAAAAAATAACTTTCAACTAAAATGTTACCTTAAAGTAATCTTATTAAATAAAAATCAGTTTCATGCAGTGTTGGGCACATGTTCAAAAAAAACCACACAGTGTTCAGTAAAACCCAAAACCTAACACACAACTGCCACTAGTTTATTGAACATCTCTCTTCTTTGCATTGAATCCTGAAAAAAAACAGCACAGACAAAAATTTGTTTAGTTGTAACTACTGTAAAAGACAATATTTGGGCTTTATCAGAGAAGTTATGCAACACCAATCTTTAATCCCAGTCCATTAAAGTCATCTACCCTTGACTGTGATTTACTGCAAGGCTTCAGAATCAACTCTGTGGCATCTCTGAGCTACCATGAGATGAAATAGGCAAAAACCATGAAGCAAAAATTCTTCTCTTCATTCAAATCAATTAAATAGCCACTGCAACGAGTTTAGCACTCAACTGTCAGTGTCAGTCTAGGCATACCATAAAAATTTTTGGATTATTCTTGGTAATCAATTTAGCCCAAATAAAAGAGATCAGCAATGTAGGCAAATCCTGGAGGATTTAATATACATACTATGCAAACTGAATCAGCAGATTTTTTTTTAATTATTATCTTTAATTAAACTTCACTCTTTATTGCTACCCAAGAGTTTTGGGGAAAATAATTTCATTGTTTTGCAGAAACATTTTGCAAGCCTGGAATGTGTTTCTCTCAGGGTTTGGTACTGCAAGGCAGTCATCACCATAATATGCAAGATGTATGGAGATAAATCACTGTAACAATGCTCATGATGGATTTCCCAGGCTAATCAATATTCCTGGTGAGGAGGAAAGCAAAGAAGGCTGAATTCACTTAGCAGAAACTCCCTTCCCATTATGCTATGAAAATTCCATGAACTTAAAAATCAGAGAAGACAGACCAGAGAAGACACCAATAAAGCATTTATCGTCCTCTCTGAAATTTCTTCTCCCCTGATCTCTTCCTCCTGCAACTTCCCCTTCTCTGCTGAGAACCAGCTGTATTCAAACCACTCCTGGAAGATGCTTGTCTCATCATCTCATTTCTCTCCCTTCAACAATGCTTTCCTTCACATCACAGAACAATCTCTGACCAGAAAAACTGGAGTCCTTCGTGGTGAAACAAAACTTCCCCAGGAGGGCACCTGATGCATTTCTAGGACCAGACAGCAGCTGGGCTGAAATAAAACATCCCCGTTAGCACACAGGGTGGGGGCTGGTCCTCACACCAGCTGATTCCCTTTGAAAACCCTCCCCTGCAGGCTCACACTGCTCATTGACACGGACACAGCCTGAAGCACCAATCTCTCACCATCTCCAGCCTGGAAACAGGGAGCTGATAATTCCATGCTCTTCAGCTACTGCTTTCATTTCTTCAGTGCTATGCCTTCATTTCCTCATGTCAAACCAGGGATAGTGACTGTGCTTCTCACTGATAAAGCACAATGATAAAATACATTATGGAGATGATGCAGATCTTCAATGAGGTCATTATTTCCATGAGACTCCTGCTCAAAGAACCAGCTTCTTCTGCTGCAAAGGGAGGAACTGCAGCCTACTACTAGGTAGTGACTTCCTAATCCATCCAAGCTTTGTCTCACAGAACTTCCTTTATGAAAATGTGCATTTTAACACCCAGCTTCTCTTTAAAGACAAGGAATTATAGTTGCATATGACCCTCAGTGAAGAACCAAGCAGAGATTTATATCATGCTTTATAGCAATCTTCATTTAAGAGAATTTTTAAGTTTACGTTCACAGAGAGGAAAAAAAAAAAAGCAAGCTGGCTCCAAACTCAGGTATGATAGTTGATTTTATGGAAGAAAAAAGTTATTTTTCGTTTAGGTTACAGATCTAATATACCCATAACCACAGGTAGAAATCTTGGTTTCTGACACCAAAACAAAATTATTTAAGCCTAGTCAAACATAGTTTTTGTAGGCAGACAGAGGTCTAGATGAAATTCATTAATATATAACATGTACACTCATACATCATATGTATATTCATAAATCAGTCTCAATGCAGCTTGTTCCTGTTTTAAATTAAAACATTTTAATCCATTCTCCAGTTGTGTTGAAGCACAATAAAAGAAAATCACATAAATATTTATTTATTTATATTTATATATCTCCTGTTAGTGCAATTGATATATCATACTCAAATTCCACACCAGAAACCTGTAGTTAGGGCTGACAGCTCATCTGTTTCAGCACAACACAAGCCACTGAGATGGTCTTTTTCCATTTCACAGCTTTAAAATAAGACAGAATGGCATTCCTTAACTCTCAGTTTCTTCCCTATGTCATTTCACATCACAGCTGTAATTTTATTTAAACATCCTCCTCTGCTGCGATTACATCTCTCAATTTGTTGCAATACAAATTAGAAAGACACGTGCCAGCTCTCACCACTATCAGCGGAGTTTTCTCCCGGCGCCTTGATTAATTGCCCATTTTAACAGATGAAACAACAGAACTTAAGAGTTTTGAGAGTGTCTTTTGTTTGCATTATGGGAGGAAATCTATGTCCCCACAGAGACTTGCTCTTTTGCCGTTATCATAATTACATGTTTTCAGACTAAACTATTGTATCAGCACATTCACGCTGCTGCGCTGAAGGATGTCAGGATTTTCATCATCAGCTCTGCAGTCGAGTTAGAGCCTGACTTCAAGAGAAAATGTGGAACTCAATACACAAATATAAGAAGAAATTTCTCCAAATGTAGGAAGAACTTGGACTGGATAATACTAAACTGGAGACAAAAACGAAACAAAATCCATAAAATGGAGTTGAATGTGTCAGGCAAAGACACAACATCCAACAATAAAACTAAATATTATAACCTAACCTTAACCAGAAACCTGCTCCCTCTTTCTGGCAGATACTCTAGGTGATGCATTTGCCACCATCATGGTCCCTCAGGCCAAGAGAAAAAAAAAAAAAAANAAAAAAAAAAAAAAAAAAAAAAAAAAAAAGACAAAAAAAAAAACCAAACTAAAAAACTTCTAGGGACTCCAACTTGTGGCAAAGCTAGACTGCAAATTTTACATTGTTTGTGAACAAGAATAAATATGAAAACTATCATTACATCCCTATTGATCTTGCTCGGTTCTGAGATCCATGAATCGGAGTTTGAATGAAATTTGTATTCCTGCAGCCCCAAATAACCCCTGTGGCTCACAGGGAGATTTCAGCCTTGCAGTGCGTCTGTCAGGTGCCTGGGCAGCTCCAAGTGTCACACATCAGGGAGAAGCAACAGAGATTAATATTAAAAAGCTACTTTTAGGGAAATGAAATTATTAGGTCTCTTTGGTCCAACTAATTCATCCTCTTTCCCTTTGTGCCCATCTTCTACACTTACAAGTCTCTTTAAAGAGTAAATTGCTTGACTGCTTTTAGTTCCCACATGAACCTGTTGCGTCTGCATCACCTTCAGTGTGAGTGACTTCTAGCAACAGCTCATCCTTGTTTTCCTCAAAGCCATTCACACTTCTCTGAAGTGTTGTTTCCTGTTTGCAATCAGATTGAGGCACAGGATCCAGGGACAACTTACCTGTTTTCTGATGCTTGTTGTTTTCTGCTCTCAAAAAGATTAAGGCAAGGCATAAGGAACAACACAGCTCTCTTGTCTATCTCAACTTCAGTCAGATAAAACTTGATCTGAGGCTAACCTTGAAATTGATAAATCAAGGGAACAGATATTCAGCTGTCACCTAAAGGTAAGCAGGGAAAGAAAGAGACTGCCAGAAGGTAGAATACATATCTAAGAGCTACATGTGAGATGACTTTAACTATCGATATGTCACAATGTAATTTCAACCACACACAATACTCGTATTTACAAGATTTCATGACAATATGTCAGTCAACGTCAAGGCATTCACAGAGAGGGAGAGAAATTCAGAAAAAAAACCCCATTTCAACACTAAAGAATCTCGGCTTTCAACAACAGCTCACATTTCCTTTAAGTGTTATAATTAATTGGAGCGTAGACTCTTCAAAGCATAAATGCATAACTCCCATTACCACTAATGGAAGTTAGACACACTCATCAAAGGGAGAATATACTTCTATCCTTACAAAAGTAATCAGTGTGTCACAAAGCTGTATTTTTCTGAAGTTAGCGCTTGCATGCTATGCAAGCCGAGTACAAAGGTTTGCATTAATTTAAATTCAGATTAAGCACTTTAAAAACATTTCTCCTTCACTGGAAGAACTGAATGCAGCAAATCAGTTTGCTATTATGTTAAAAAAAATACATCACAAAATGCAGTAAAAATAATCACCCTTATAATTAAAGGCTGTCATGGTAAAATGCTTAAAAATATTCCATTACTGAAAGAACTTTTCACTGCTGTTTGATAAAGGTAAAATCAGGCAATTCCTGTCTATGGTCCTTTCTTTAATACCCTCCCAAAGAATCACTGTGATTTCATCCACCAGCAAACTGTTTTGGTATATCTAGATTATCTATCTGGTGACAGATTCTTTAGCAAGGTCTGTTGCAACAGGACAATTGCTAATGTTTTCGAGCTAGAAGATGACCAGTTTAGATTGGAAGCAAGGAAGAAGTTTTTTATTCTTTTTACCAGAACAGGCTGCCCTGAGAGGCAGTGACTGACCCAGCCATGGAAACATTCAAGGTTGGATGGGGCTCAGAACACTCTGAGGTGGTTGAAGATGTCCCTACTCATTGCAGAGGAGTTTGACCTAAAAGACTTCTAAAGGTCTCCATCAACTATTCTGTGATTACATGGACACACAGCTAACCACGTCTAAATAAAGAGGGTGAACTGATGGTGTTTTAAAATAACAAACCAAGTTCTTATTAACTCTTGTTTTTGGGGGTTTTTTTTCACTTATTCAGTAAACTCTCTCACAAGGCATTAAGCTTTATCCCTCCTTGAGAAGTGGGGAAGAGAAAAGGCCATCAGGAGCTCTGAGGAAAAGCACGAGAGATCTTACTATCTATCTATCTGTCTTTTCTGACACTATTTGTTCATTAAGATTAACCTCCAAAAAAAATCAGAGCCCAGTTCTTACTCCAGCACAAGCATCAACACTGTTAAAAAAAAAATAATAAAAAAAGAACATAACAAAAACCTCCCTTGAAAAGGCATGTAACAAACCATCTTTTCCTGCCACATCGAACAGGTTTCCCTGTGCTCAGCACTGTGCACTCAGAAGCACTCTCAAAGTCAGTGCCTGTTAACAGCTTCTCCATATCAGTTTCCTTGTTTGCTAGAAAACCAAATGCTCTCCCTGACCCCTGAGCTCTTCACACTTGTCTAAACATCAATTCTCAAGCAAGGAACTCCCTAAATTCCTTCACGTCTAAGAAAGAAAAAAATGCTGCTTTGAAAACTCTTATGTTTAAATTAGTTTATATCAGCATCATAGTCAGTTGTTGGTGCTGAAAAATCAAATCTTCCTGAAAAATCAGGATTTATACAAGTATTTCTTTTATCTATTCCACAAATATTACAAATAGTTATTCAGCAGAGGCATCACATTTATTAGAAATAACAAAAACTCCCAAGCACTTTTGAAATTTTACTAAAAATTAATATCTGTATATTCTGACTTGATTTATGCTCAAGCTTCCTTTTTTGAGTCACTGTAATAATGAAATATATTTTTAAAACATGACACTGTACTGAAGTCCACTACTAAAGGAACGAGTAGCTACAGATATATCAAAGTACTCAGTTTGAGCTACTGAATAAAGTTGCTCGAGAAGTTTTGCTCTGAAGGTTTGTATGATTATTAAACAAACCAGAAGGCAGAGACTAAAGCAGGTACTAAGTCAATCTCCACTCTCACTAAGAACTAAAATAACCGTCATCCAACACATTACCAGTGCAGGGAATTAGGAAATTTCATGGCTTTCAAAAAGGGACTGGGCTGCCTTCAGCATGGTGTTCAGGAGCTCTCACAAGCCAGCCTGAGTCGGGCTGTCAGTAATTCTGCTTTCTCACTCTCAGATCTGCAAAGTGCTACTCTCAGATAAAAGCCAACCCCACCTCAAATGTCATTTTATTTCCTAAGAGTCTGGCCTTACCCAACCCAGAAAATCACTGAGCAAACAGAAAAAAAGAAAAAGCAAAATATTGAATATTCAGACTTGTTCAGTTTTGTAATGAGGAACAAAATTAAAACAACTGTTAACTCAGACTATATTTTAACGTAGAGGTGAGGCAGTCAGTGGCTGTGTGTTGCAGTACTCAGGACAGACACATCCCATATTCAAAAAATGTTTGGTTAAAATTAATAAAAGATTATTTTGAAGATGGCAGTGAGACAGAAAGTATTTAGTCCTGAAAGACATATTGTCTGCCTCGACTTCCATATACAACACATCAAACAATGATAGTGGCAATGGCAGTACCTGAAGTAAAAAATTTATTGATCTTCATTTTCAGCTCTCTCTATATTCTTTGCCCTGACTTTAGCCAAGTAGGTAAAAATATAATTCAACATTATAATATCTGCTGGAATAATACAGCAGAACTGTTGCTATTTTCATTATAGTAACATGCATGAGTTAATCAAGGTCTTCAGCAAGAAGTTTGAGGCCAAATTGTTTTCAACTAACAATTTATCAAACTAAGAGCTCAGAAAATAGCTGGAAAAGACAGTGGAGCATTTAAGCAGAGAGGAACATTTATGTAACATGTTATATGACCATTTAAAATTACTAAAAAAAGAAAGAGCTGACTTACTGGAACAGTGAGTCCTTGCCTCTAGGAGGACAAGGTACAGCACTGGGTATGAAAATGGAAAAAAGATAAAAATTCATAGCTTACATAAATTTCATTACATGTGCAGTTGCCCAGAAAGCAAAGAATTAGCATCTACCCTTGAGGCATCTCATAACTAGGAGCCCATTTTCATATCTCTATACATCTGAAATCCATCAAGAATCAATGGAAATGCTGCAGTTTATAATATTAATTCTGCAACAGATTTCCATGAATGGAACATGGCATCATAGTTTGGGAAATTTATAATGTGGTTTAGAGTTGTAATTGATAATATGGCTTAGAGCCTCCTTCTCTAAATTGCCCATAGAGAGGAATAAATATTGGATAGTGCAGTCATTTTTATTCCAAATTAGAATAAATTGAAAACCTTATAATTCACTATTTTTTAGTTAAAATATTCCTCAGAATTTCAAATAGAATATATTGAAATACTTGGTTTTTAAATGTTGAACTGTTCACTTCAAAAACACATCATTTTTGCATTAATAAAATAGTGTGGCCAAGTAATACAAAACACATTAAAATAACGTCATAATGAAATTATTATGCCAAAGATAAGATTTCAACATTCAAAATTAAAAATCAAAATATGAGAAAGCTGAAGCAAACTATCTAAACCTTCTTCACAAAGTTTATACAGAATACACTTCTTCATACAAAACTTGCAAGTGAAAATTGAAAAGAAAAAGAAAGCATCAGAAAACATTTCTGACAAATATATCTTCAGCCAACCCTACTTGCCACTCTGAATCTGACAGCTTAGTGACCTTTAGAGATGAGCTGTCTCAGCTGAGATCCTGATAACAAATACATCATTATCTGAATCATCATTACAGAATTAACAGACCCAATCTGGCAGACAAGACTTCAGGCCTGAGAAGAAACGAGGCTGCCTTTTTATCCTAGAGATGGCTGTTCTAGGATGGGGTCAAAAACTAACTTTTGAAATTAGTCAGATTACTTCTCATTTAATGCCTGTCCCGCAATAAAACAGATTACCTTACCTGCTTCATGTGTTGTTGCTCTTGCTCAGAATGACAACCCAAAAAGTCCTGGGTTTCCTCAGCCACATTTCTGAAGTGCTGCTAATTTTTACTTTCAAAGTGCAACTTACAGATTTGTAGAAAACTTTAGGCTTCCAAGTATCTTTGGCTGAACTTGAAAATCAATATTCCACATGCAGAAGAAATTCAGTCAGTTCTGTGCCTAAAGTGGGCTGCAAGTGCAGAAAGCACACTCTGCATTTCCTTTGAGGCACTAGTTAAATAAGATGGTCTGCATTCATCAAGGAAGCCTCAACTATGGATACCCTTCTCAAAACTAAAGATGTGCTTTATCCCTGAGGAGAAAAATATCATGGAAAACACGGGCAAAAACTGAGTTAAAGTTGAATGAATCTTAGCATGGGAGGCTGATATCTAAATTGTCTAAAACTTGATTGATTCTCCACTCCCCTGTTTGAGTAAATTTATTATTACAAAGTGCCTAGAGCTTAATTTATCCCACTAAAGAGGCTCTAAGTTTGTACTGCAGTATTAATGGGTCAAAGCCAATCCATATTTACAGATTTAGAAAAACAATACATGGCTTCTCTAATGATTACTAGCTACAAGTTTCTCACACAAATTGCCTATAAACTTTGCCAGATTGGAGAAACAAGCAAATATCAAGTTGCTTCTGGTTGCTCCCAACTCTACAGTGCCACACAGAAAGTATGAGGGACCGATAAGATTTCAAAAGCAATAAATTAAAAATGTAATTAAATCTAATTGTCAAAAATGTAATAATTTAAAGTTTATAGCACTGTTGTTCTCACTGCACTTCACACATCCCTAAATTGTACACAATTGTAAAGCAGAACTTTTGGCCAGAGTGGCTGGCAGGTCACACCACCAGCTCCTCCTTGGGCAGTGTTTCAGCAGGATTGGGGCAACAGTGTGGCTTTGGTGCAGATTTGGGGCTCAACAGGTGAGTAACACACCCCAGGAATGCCTTTAGCACCAGCCTCGTGTCCTGCTCACCATCAGGGCCAGCCCCTAAAGGGTCAGAAATGCTGATTAAGTGGAAATTTTCTTATGTGTGTCCTCCCACAAACTCTGTGGAGTGAAGGAATAAAGAGATCTCCTCAACGGAACCACACCTGTCCTGTGGCACTGATGATGATCTAATTGTGCTCTCAGTCAGGCTGTCCCTTCATCTCCCTCTCCTGATCCTGCTTCTCCTTTCTCTGTACCCAGTTGTTTCCCTTTTTTCTCATTATGTTTTTGTTTTTTACTTATTTTATGCTTTCACTCTGTAGATTTCCTCCTCCAGTGCCTTTGTCTCTGTAGTCCTGATGCACCCAAAACAAACAGCTCCAAACTGCAGCAGGATGCAATCTGGACCAAAACCATGCAGCTCTGGTTCCATCTCCTCCTGCTCAGCACAAGCTTTATTGTGAGAATTGAACAGAACTGATGCACTGAACAGCCCTTGAAAGAATCCCAAATACATGAGCTCAGTATATGTAGACAGATGAATCCAAACATACTATCCCAGAGACACTAAAACCTAAACATACTAAAGTCCTTTTGCATCACACTGAAACAGACAACAAGCAAAATTGTTCAAGTGCCAACCACATTTTCATATGAAGAATAACCCTGTCCTGGCAAAATAGACCAGGAAAATGGTTGAATGAGTGGCAAATATGAGTCAGTGTCTCTGAAATCTGCCAAAACAGAATCAGTTAAAGAGAGCAAACTAAAAAAGGATTGAAAGTGAAATAAACTTATGTGTATATATATATTTTCATAGATACAAACATGTCTTAAAATGCAATTTTTATGGATCCATTATGCAAATATTTGAGCCAGACAGAATGGTATAGAAAGCACTGGTTTTACTGCCTCTTAATCCAAGAAAAAAAAATGAATGGACAACAAAATGTAAGGATTAGAAATGTAAAACTTTGGCTTGTAAAGATAGTGACTTTAAGCACTGTACAGCTTACTTATCTGCTACAAAACACAACAGAGTGTTTGTTAAAGAAGTGTCTAGAAAGGAAACTGACAAAAATTCAAGGATTTGGTTTAGGCAAATGGAAACAAGGCAGAATCAGCCAAATGTGCTGCTGCTGCACACAGCTATGACTCCAGGTTTATCCCCCTCCTGCACAGCACTCCTTTGAAGAAAATCCAATTGCTGATGAACAAATTAGAGCAGACTTAAATGAGCCTTTAAAAAGGACCATGAAGCCAGCTGCAGGTATAAACAGCAGCTTCCAAAGGAAAATTTAACAAATCCATCCCATGAGGAAAGGACTGCAGCTCCAGCTGGGCAATGGGCACACTTTGTGCTGAGGACCAGTGATGACAAGTGGGGAAAACTTGTCAAGGAGGCACAGGGTAAAAATAAGATTCTTCATGTGTACACAAGCCTGCTCATGCACATAGATATATCCCTGAAGTCTTTATGAGTCACGGAAAACAATGTGGAAGTCTGGAGGGAGCTCACAAGTCTGCTGTGTAGCACCCACCATCTGTTACCATTCCAAAATGCTTTATCCACTGCTCAGCTTTGCTCATGCAACAAAAATATTCACCCTAAGGGGTTGCATCCTAAGAGTAATGATGTAGCACATTCAGTTTAGACTGGTTGATCACATTAAGGACTGCTGTCTTAGCCAGAAATGTGTTACTGAGAAAAGGCCTCCCTGTTCCACCAACATTGCTATAGCAACTATGAGAATATTTAAACTTACTCCTGCACTACACTCGGGAGACTTTTGCTTCAACAAACAGGGAGAACTAAGATTTATTCAGTGTCTGGTCCACTTTCCCAGGGGTTCACACACAGAACTGCTGTACTTAACCTTTCAACATTAGGTTACTATCCAGAAATACTGATTAGAATATGTAAATCATTCTGCTAACCTCTTCCAAAAGACACCTTGTGCAGCAGATACACTCTCCCTGTGTAAATGTTTTCTAAGTATATTGATGTCTTTGTTAAATTCTTAATGCTTTGGGCTGTGGAATAAGTGAAAAATCAATAGGGACATAAATTTTAAGAAGGATTGCAATGATTAGCTGTGTTTTTGGCCATTGGTGGCAAAAGGTAGTTTGACCTTCTATTAGTTGGAATACTTAATTTCGTTTTATCCTGACTTATATCCCAATCTCTGGATTTTGTCCCATACCCAGAGATTTCAACTAGCATGGAATCAGGCTACATCCCAATAAATACAACTCGAAGGAAGTTTTTACAAGAAGCAAGGACTCTTAAGGAAGACATATTTTAAGTACTCTGTGGAAGAAATGTAACACATCTAGTAAAAATCAAAAACAAAATGTCAGGGAAAAAAATGGCCAGGAAAAAGTTTTTTTGCAATCAATAACGGCGATGCTTGAGAAAAAAAACAACATCCACAGGAGACTGCAGAGGTCAGGACTAACACAATGTTGTCCTGGTGTACAAAGACTATTGGTGGAGGACGGGAGAAGTCATTTGCAGAATACAACGGTGACACAAGTTAATGGCCCTGAATACACAGCACAGTTTAAGGCTTGTTAACGATCATTAACAGTGGCACCAGTATCGATGGAGCAACGGGGATTAACATTGTGCATCTGAGCACAAACTGCCCAAGATCTGCTTCTAAGCCAGCAGGAAATGTGGCACCTTGGGGACATCAGTAACAGGAGAGCAGAAAGGGGCACAGCGGGTGCAGCAGGTCCTGACAGTGTGGTGGGGCAGGGAAGATCAGGTAAAACAGCCACTAAGTCACTTGGATAAAGGCCAGACCAGAGCCAAGAGGAAAAATTACTGAGAAAAAAAACCCTTATTGTGGTACAAACAATGGAAGAAAGAATTTTCATGAGGACAAAACACCAAACCAAACACCCACAAAAACTAAAACAAGAAAATAAAAATTCTTCCTAAAGTAAAATTGTTCATTGGTTGAGAAACTACAATTCCTGGATCAAAGGACACCACAATGCACATTATACTTGGTACAGGGGTGGTACCTCCACAGCCTTTCCCTGAATGACCAATTACCCACTCACTGCTGGCTCACAGAGAACCTTCAGCATCAGCACAAACATAGCCCCAGACTCCTCCAGTCAATTCCCCAATGAGAGAATTGAATCAATCTGTTTCACAAAAACATTGTCTGAATTCTTTTGTTTAAGAAGTTATTTTAATAAATTAGTGGAATGGTGTCAATCAAGCTTTTTATTCCCCTTTTTAGCAGTTTCTGAGAGAAATATCACCCAGCCTGGAGATGCTCTATACATCTTCTCAAACTTTCTGGACTTTCCCAAAAGTTTGTCTTCAGACTTGGTAAAACCTGGGTGTGTATTTCACACAACTTGCTGGAGTTTTAGGAAAGAAGAGTTTTAGCTGAAAGCCTCCAAAGACTGGAATGCTATCATAGGATTTTTTTCGTTTGTTCTTCCACAGGCTGCTTTTTGCAGCACAGAGACTCGAAGTCCAACCCCCTCTGCTGCCTTTCAGAAATAAACTCTTCACAGAGAATCACAGGCAACAAAACAACTCCCTGGCCTGGCTTCCAGCTCTAGGCTCTGCACAGAGAGATTCCAACAACAAATGAAAGCTCTGTGCAGAGCTGGCACGAGGAACACTGAGCACACCCCTCTCCACTCCTGCCCAAGCCCCGGACAGAGCATTAATGCATCACATCACAGCAAACATGTGAGCACCAAACACAGCCCCTGACACACCAAAAATGCTCTTGTACACAGTGGCTGCATTCCAGCCCGGCCACTTCAGACTCTCATCTTGTTTAGGGGTCAAGAAAAAAAGATAATATACGCTCCACTCTTAATAGTCATCACTGATTGCAAGAGTAATACCAACATATATAGATATGTAAGGCTAAAAGAGGTATTTCTTTGCTTCTTGAATCCAACTCAGCAACAAATTTCTGGAGCAGAATCTCTTCTCTTATTGCTCAGTGATGGATTATTTCTTGCACTTGATCCATATCCATAGGCAAACAACACAACACACTCAGCTCTGTGAAAACAAGTTCGCATTTATCTCATGCACAGGAAAAGCTTCCTTTAAGAAGTGCCAAATGTTTCAAACCATATTATTACTGCACAAAGTTGGCATATGTGCTTCTGTGGAATCCGTGCTTCCCAGACCATTTCCATTTTTATCATAAATAATTTTAAAGCAATTTCAACCACCTTCATGCCAGGTTTCCCAGGCCCACTTTTTATTTTATTTTTCAGGACAGACAAGAGGTAATAGAGACCCAAGAGAAACATCAGCTCCAGCAAAGGCCACTGTCTACACGTTTCACTCCCCAGGTGACAAAGGCAGCGTTCAGCATGAGAAACATGCCAGGGACAACCACAAATAAAATTAGGGGCAGACACTCCGTCAGTTGCTCTTTAAGGAAAGCAAACATATTATGAGAGGCTGAAGTAATATTTCTCAAGCCAAGCAACATCTTTCCATGTTAACTGTAATACACAGTCTGCAAAACATGACAGTGAAACCACTGGTAAACTGTATAAGTAACAATGCTTTAAAATTATAATTTTTCCTTTTTTTTTTTTTTCAGAGACTGTACTAAACAAAACAAATGTTTGCAAAATAAATGTAAAGAGAGCAAAGGGATTTCCTCCCTAAACCACTCCTATGATTTCTCTCAAAAGGGGTGTCATCACCTATTCTCTTTTCTCCTCGCTGCATGAAAATAAAGGTGCCCACATCAGAACTAGCAATTACTCAGCAAATGAAAGCTTCTGCTGAGGCTAATACAGGAAATCTGGGAACACCTAAAAAACCTAAAAATAAAACAAGTAAATAGAGTTAATGCAAGGACTTGAGTTAAAAAAAAATAAACAAACCTGGAGTGAAAATATTTCTGACTTAGATGGAATGGTTTATTATCATCTCCAAAGAAAAACATTAAAACTGTAAAAGGGGAAGAAACAAAAAAAAGTTGAAGAATCTTTGCTGTGAAAATATGTGTGCATGAAAAAATCATTTGCTTTGAAAATTAAATCTGTACGGGGTGTGCCTGCTGAGACTGCTAGCACAACCTTGGATTTTACTTTTTGATGGATGAAATGATAAACCTAATTCCAAAACAGGGATTTACAGTAAGAGAAGGAGGTGCAAACATACTCTTCCTCCAGGCAGCTCTCGTTGGAGTGCTGCATTCACACTCGGGCTGGTTGGTTAAAGAAAGGAACTCTCTTTGCTTCCCTCCCTGAAGTGGCATCACTTTCTCCCATGCTGGCACACACACACACACAAAAACACAAGAACACACATTCCCAGGTGATTTGCTAAGCTCTAGCATAGAGACAGGATTCCAGGGCACTGCCTGCTGCAGGCCATCATTCAGACTGCAGCTCCTTCTGCAACACTCTTTATTAAAATAAATGAGAAATGCTGTCATTGTGCTATACACCCATGGGACAGAGTACCACCNTTCTTTATCAAAATAAATGAGAAATGTTGTCATTGTGCTGACTATACACCCATGGGACAGAGTACCACCAAGGAGCAAGAGCACTCTATCGTGTACAGGAAAGATTGGCAAAGAGTGAACAGAGAAAAATGCAAGCAACTCATATATTCACAGAGGAATTAACACAAATATTCTGAATTTTATTGTCATTAACATCTATAGTCCCTGAAACAAGAGATATAAGTACAGGCCTCAGTAAGAGAATGCAAATCTATTGAGTTCTCAATATTTCCCACAGGGTAACACATGTATTTCTAAGTAAGTTAAGAGAAATTTGGAAAATATCCTGAAAAAATTCTTCACTCTGCACCAATGAGGTGTCAGGTTCAACTTCTTTCGTTATTCACTGGCAGCATTTTAAATTCTTATTTCCTATTAGAAAACCTAAAGATCAATAATGCTAAAGGAAGATGTACTCCCATTTAAGGTCTCCAAAACTACGCCAGACAACTGGAATGCCTTCTGAAATTAAACACCTTTCCAGCTAACAGGGATTGGACTGGTCAATGGTTGTGTGTACTCTCCATCATGTCCCCTTACAGTCAAGGTGGTCAGATTTATAACTGACAAAGCTTATTACGCTACTAAGTTATTTTCAACAAAATTACTAGCTATCATCCCTACTTTCTTACTCTTTCCTTTGTAAGTTCTTTCAAAGAAAGAAAAAAAAATCGAAGTCAAGTTTATATATATATATATATATAGCCTCTGAAATAAACCAAAATAGAATGAGAAAAAAAGGAAGGGAGGAAGAAATCTGGGTATCTGCACAGGTACATCTTTACATATTATACAAAATGGGAATATATTTTGTCACTTTTAAGACTAGCTCATAGTGTTCCTTTTATTTTCTTCAGGAATATCTGATTATCTCAGCTAAAGACCAACATCTCCTCTCCAACTTCAGACATTTGCATAATTATTAACTTTGGTGGCAAGCACATAAAATTGCAGACTCAGTTTGAAGCAGAAAAGGAAATGGACTGTAAAAACTTCTGCATTTAAGGGCTTCTCTTATTAAAGAGCAGCCTAGAAATAGCTACATGGGGATGGATTCTGTAGTGAAGGAGCCTTCAAACAAGGAAGAATAAAGCACTCTGAAGACAATGTCAGAGAAATTCAAAGATCTGTAGGGGAAGTTTCGTTAACGGGCAGCAGTTAAATACCAGGCCTTACCTAAGGACACAGTGATTCATCCACCACCTGAAATATTTAAATCTTTCTTTTTGTTTTTCTACAAAACATGCTCCAGACCCTGAAGACACTGCTTACAGCAGGAACCACTTTTTCAATTTCTATTCCCACCCCTTCCCAGGAGGTGAAGATGATAAAACTTTCAGCTGGATACAAATTATCCTATTCCAAGAAGAGCAAAAGGTAGTAAGTAGCTATTTATTTTCTGCTAAAATCATCCTGCAAAGAGTTCACTTACCCTGCCAATATCCAAAGAAAGTGCCAAATGCTCCCCTCCAGCTCCACAGTAATGAATATGAAGTTATATATTTCATTTTCTATGCATATAATGCCATCACTGCAATGCCACTGTGCCAGGAAACAAAGTCTTAAAAAATAGAAATAGAAGCAGGAAGCAGAAATGCTGCTTTGCAAGACTATTCCTTGGGGTTTTTTTATTGCCCAAGATATTGGATATCATTAAGTATACTGATTATTTTCAAAGAAAATGTAAAAAAATCCCAAAACCTATACACATTTTTTTTCTGTGTTTACTAAAAATACTAAACAAATCATAAATCCTTAATTACCCCCACTTTTTCTTTATTTCTCCTACACACACATACTCTAATAAACAAAATGTCCTTTCTTTCCTCCTTTTTTTTGTACTATTGGACTTCATTGTTTCTTTGACCAATAAACTCAGGGGAACACCTAACTGCAAGCTTACAAATTTTCTCACTGACACAGAAAACCATGATTGCAGAAAGACTGGATACTAGTACAAATGTACTGCTAATAAAACACAGGGCCCTTCTCTAATAAATAACATTTCTAATTTTATTTTCAAGACGTGGAAAACTTCATACCTGTACAATCTCACAACTTTTAGACTGGATTGTTTACAACAATTTTTGTGCATTATACCAATACAAATTATAATTTTTGCATGATGCTAATAAAATTATATTTCACTGTAGGAGCTTTTTAAGATGGATTTTGAAGACTACAGGAGAAACCTGTATCCAAGGAAGAGTTTAGTATCAAATCCTACATTTCTTTTTACCACATCTGGAAAACTCATAAAAGAAGCTTTGCTGTTATTACAGGCTGTAGAAGAGAGTTAAGAAATACAATAAACTGCATGTTTTATAGCACCACCAGTGTTTAATAGAACTCCATCCACAGCCTTTTAGTTTTATTGTCCTGGGTTTTGAAATTAGTACTATTTTTATGCATAGAATATTATGCACATGTTATGAAGAACTACTAGAGTTCTTAGGAGAATAATCTCATGGATTTTTTAAGTAACAAAAGTGATAGATGGAACCAGCATAATGATCTTCTTCCACTATGTACTTATCTGCTTCCAGTGACCACTTTTGTTCACAATGCTGGGTCTGTGATAACCTTATTTGACAACTGGGACCAGTGTTTTTCAGCCAGGGTGGGGTCAGGAGTAGCTGTTCTGTGAATTTAACAGAGAACAGCAAACTGAAAACCTGCTTTATGATTTCATTAGCAAACAGTCTCACAGGAAAAGAGTCTTCTGCCAAGCACAAGGAACTGCTCCTCTTGGCAATAGAAGTGTTCCAGCTTTACCCAGTATCACATCTTTTTGCACTGACTGCAGACAGAAACCAGTCCAAAGAAACTAAGGGCAACTCAGCAGAGATGAGATGTCATTGGATTAGCTGGGGAAAGGGAGTGGCAGGAAACTAAACTGAGTGTCCCTTCTCTCAGCCCTAAAATAATGGGTAACAAATAACACCAGAGTAGGTCCTGAAAAAAAAAGATTGACCATACTTATCTTCTTTTTATGCTTTTGCTTTTAAATGCACTAATCCTTATTCTACCTACTTCATTCTTCAGAGTTTATCATAAAGCAATAATTCAATCACACAGCTCCCTACCAAGTAAAGCAGCTCTAGTTATAGCTGAACACCAAAGTTGGTATGATTGAAGCATTATTTCCATGCAAAGTCATTTTGAATTTACACGCACAGTCATCAGACTCCTGCCTCGCACAGAGCACTCCACAACAGTTTTGCCTTGCTCAGTTTTGCACAAATCCTGTTGTCATTCCTCTGATTCTTTCACCTGCAGTAACACCCAGATTACCACAATGACACAAACCAGACTGCTGCTACTGCATTACGTGTACATTTCTTACAGAAAGTGAACAAGGCATGGCATCAAGACAAAAGGAAGCCAATGAGTTGAAAAAAAGAGTTTGAATTTGCTTTCTTTTTTAAATTAAAACTGCTTAATTTTGGAGGAATCTGCATGCCATGAGCAAATCATTTAATAAATTAGAATACTAAATACAATTTGTAGTCATCAGAAAATGACTACTACTGTACAAGTACATAGAAATATTCAAGTCTTTTCTAGATGCAAAGAGAACCAGTTCTCAAATCCCTAAGTTCAGATATTAATAGAGTTGATCTTATTGTGAATCTATAACCAAGATCCAGTTCTTAAACACAGTTCTTCATCACTGCTTCCAACTGAGTCAGGAGCACGAATAGATAATTTTAGTGGGTTTCTACTAGACAGAGCTTTAAAATTAGAAAGCCACTTCAAAAATTAATGCAAGAGACATGATTCAGAGCAACAAGGAAAACTGGGACACTGGCCAATTTCAAGAGGGTTTGAAATTTTAACTGATTTTTTTTTCTCAGTGACTGGATAATTCAATACTTAAAATTTTTACCTAGTTTCAAATCAAGTGAGAGCTTATAAACTTACCATTAATCCATTTGGCTTCTGGATTATGAACTATGAACTCTTTTCTGAAGAGATCTTCCAAGGATAATCTGTTTTCTGATGAATTTGCGAGTTCATCTAAAATAAACACAAGATCATTTTAGATAATTATTGAAAACAATATATTCAGTGTTGTTTGCAAAACATTGGAATTACAGAACCAGAAGTTCTGTTGAAATTGGTAACAATACTTTGCTCTTATTTTTGTTTCACAACAAGAAAAGTATCATTTTTGTTTAGTAAAGCTTCAGGAAACAAAGAATTGGTACCTTTTGGACAGGAAAACTACAGGATTTAGTGTTTGGCTATTTATTATATTGGGACTTTTTCAGCAAAGCTCTTTCTTACCACAGCTCCACACCACAAAAAATTACAAACAATACCAAAATTTCCTGACAGCCATAGGATGTTGGCCATGTTGAGTACCTTACACTGAGAGAAACCAGGTAAAAAATTTCTGCAAGGAAATTTGGAACCAACTTCACCCATTCAACAATTTGAAATGAAATTTTAAAAAATCTACAGGCACATTTTATAGCCTGTGCTTTCTCTCTAGTGACGTGAACAACATAACTTGTGTTTTTCCCAAACATGACAGAGCCCAGGAACACTGTGCTTCTGAACATTAGCCAACATTGACTTACAAAACAAAACAAAATTAAAAAATATCATTTTCCTGCATCTAAAATCATCTCCACACTTCAGAAAACTAAAAAAGAAGCTCTGGTAAATATGTGTTCTTGTGCTGTAAGCTAAAAAATAAGTGAATAGTGAAATTCAATAGCAAACTGCTGCACTAAGTGGTAATGTTGAACCATTAAAGTTCAAGTTTTAGTGTCAAAAGACAAACCCACAAAGTTTCCAAGCAATAGTCACTGGCAGCAGCCTGCACTTCATCTAAAATGCCTTAAGCTGTTTGGAACAGCAGCTGCCAAAAGCTGTGCTGTTTATTGCCTGTGCCCTCCCAAGAAGATGCACCTGTGCACTTCCCACACAACCAGTCCAGGTTTTTAAAATAATTTTGTGTTATTGGGCAAGTTACCGTAAATTACTGCACTCTTGCTCTTCTCTATGAGTTTTTCTTTCCGTCTCCATGAGAGGAACTTTGTGTTAGGCAGATTTTGTCCTTACTGATATTAAATCTTTGTATCAACCCACAATGCTACCAGGACATTTTTAACAAAAAAACCTTCTTTGCAAAGGTCATATCCTGTTATACATTTTGGATGAAAATGTGACCCTCCAGAGAGAAAGAAGTCAATCAATACTTTTGTTACTGGTCTTTATTCAGCCAAATTTCTCAATTAGAGGGCCAGCTGAAAGCTTACCAGAATCAACAGCAATATGATATTTTTGCCTCTAAATGTCAGCACTGCCTGCTGCAGTCACTTCAGCTGGTATTAATAAAGTGCATCCTTGTTGTACTGAAGAGAAACTCCCTTTTAATGCACATCATGAATTTACAACAGACACGAGGCCATCCCACAGCACAGCTCTGCTGCATTTTGCACGTTGCTCCCTCCCAGGTCACAGCAGGGCTCTGGGAAGCACTCACCACTGCAATCAACTCTTCTTGCACTTCATGTCTTGTAAGGCCAAGCATGCAGACTTGTCCAAATCCTCTCTCTTAAGACAAACATTCTAATCCTTAAACAAGCTTTTTGCCTTATTCTTACCTTCCAGGAATCAAAACAGTCTGTTTAGGGGTTTTTTTTTTTCATCTGTCAGTCCAGCATGGGACACAATATTCCACTTGCCGTCTTACAGGAGCTTTGCAGCAGAGCAACATTATCTCTCTTGATTTATAACTAATCCCTCTGTTTACACATCATGGGACCTTGTTAGCTCTTGCTCCTGCCACACACTGTGTTTTTATCTTCAAAGTAAGCACATGTTGTTATGTGTGCTCTATTCAGCTCCACAAATACATTCTTGTCTCTTCAAAACACTGCTTCTGACTTAACAGCATCAAGCGCTGGGCTCTTCACGCACCCATTATCCCCTTCCTCCACAACCTTGTTGACAGCCCACCCTTGACAAGCTGTTTTCCATCACCTATTTGGATTCAACACACCCTGGTCCTGATGCTGTTTGTAATTCCAAACGTGTTCCTCTCCTAACCTTACCTGAGTCTGTTTCTACTCATTGTGACCCTTTATTTCCTGCCAGTTTGTCAACTAGCAATCAAGCTCACACAAGCTGTTATGTTGTCAAAGATTGCCCTATACCTATGACAGATTTTTTTTTTCAACTGCTTAAACAAAAAATCACTAAAACAATACATCAGCTGGGTACAGAGAGGCTATTAGAGAAGAAAGGAACACCAGCTCTGCTATCTGCTTTCTATCACATCTCTGGCAAGAAATCTCAATACAAATTGGATTTTAAAGTAAGTTTTAAATTGTAGTTAGCATTTGTAAACTGGAAAAAAAAAATGGCATCTTCAAGCAACTTTACCAGATGTTTTAGAAGCAATTTTTTATCTAATGTTAAGATTTAACCAAAATAGAAACCTGTTTGTAACCCTTAACTTTACCTTTGCCTTCTGTCAGTATCTCAGATGCCCAGTTTATCTATAACAGGATGAATTACACACCATAGGAACCCTCCAAACACTAGTGGGTCAATCTTTATTGAGCACAAGCAGAAATTAGTTGTACCCCACCATGGTTATACTCAGAGGCAGGGGAGGACAGGAGGGGGTGGCCCTGTGTGTCAGAGGAATGCACAGAGCTACACCTGAGGATGGATGAGGAACTGACCTCATGGGTCAGGATTAAAGAGGGGACAGGGACAGGTGACATCATAGTCACCTTGGGCACTGTTACAGGCCACCCAAGCTGGAAGATCAAGAGGAGTGTCCTCACATCCACAAGCTCTGGTCCTCGTGGGTGACTTCAACCACCCCAACACCTCTTGGGGGGACAGCACAGCAGAGCATACCTAACCCAGAAGGTGCCTGGAATGCATTTTTGGTAACTCTTCCTCAAGTGACAAGAACATGGACGTGTTGGAGCAGGTCCAGAGGAGGCCACAAGGATGCTCAGGGGGCAGCAGCATCTCTGCTGTGGAGACAGCGGGAGATTTGAGACTGTTCAGCCTGGAGAAGAGAAGGATCCAGCGAGACCTTAGGGCACCTNGAGGAGGCCACAAAGATGCTCAGGGGGCAGCAGCATCTCTGCTGTGGAGACAGCGGGAGATTTGAGACTGTTCAGCCTGGAGAAGAGAAGGCTCCAGCGAGACCTTAGGGCACCTCCCAATATCTAATGGGGCTCCAAGACAGCTGGAGAGGGACTTTTGGACTGTCATGGAGTGACACAACAAGGGGAAATTGCCTTAAACTGAAAAAATGCAGGTTTAGATTGCGTTTTAGGAAGAAATTCTTGGCTGTGAGGCTGGTGAGGCCCTGGCACAGGGTGCCCAGAGAAGCTGTGGTTGCCCCTGGACATGTTCAGAGCCAGGGCAGGGCTTGGAGCCACCTGGGATAGTGGAAGGTGTCCCTGCCCATGGCAGGGGGTTAGAATGAGATGATCTTTAAGGTCCTTTCCAACCCAAACTAATCTTTAAATTTAGGATGTACTTGTTTTATTTTAAAGACTTCCTTTTACTTCATACTTATTACACTACAAAATAGCCCACTATCTCTTTTTCACTTCCATTATAAATTTCATTGAATTATTCCTTTAAGGAATGATATTTCCAATGTTCTTACACTATTTACCACAGATTTCTGTATTTCGGTCTGAAATTATATCTATATATTTAAGTAAAGCAAACGACACAGATTACAGAAGATACAAACAAAATCAAATGCTAAAGACTAAATGATTACTTTTTAACTGCACATCCAATTAAAAACAGTTCAAGTACTGGCATGTATTAATTCAAAGTGACAAACCTGTTTGTGCTTACTAAACTAGAAGACTCAAAAACTTGAAATTAATGGCCTTGCTACTTTTCACGAGTTTATAGGATATTATTTTTGCAGGTTAAGTGCAGTCTAAACACCTCATAAAATCTGCCTTCTACCTTAGCAAATAAAACTAATAATTATGTACTGTAGTGTGCCATTAACTGAAGCTCCCTACTGACTTTTCTGGGGGAAAAAAAAGGTTTTATGCTAGAAATTAGAATAAAGGCTTGATGTTAAAAGCCATCTGAAAAGTGGAAAAACACCACTAGTAAACTGTATGCAAGGTATGAGGTGTAACTGGGAATTAGCACAGCTCACTTTGTGTTATCATGACAAAGGAGGAAAACTTGCCAGAAAATAGTGGGATATCAAATCTGCCTGCCAATTTACAGCAGTTACAGGGAGTCTGTACAGAATTGAGCAGAAGCCTGAATCTTTTTTTCAGTAAATATCCACACACACACACACACACAAAAAAAAAAAAAAAAAAAAACAAAAAAAAAAAAAAAAAAAAAAAAAAAAAAAAAAAAAAAAAAACAAA
>VXBB01012525.1:443094-459207 GCA_013399915.1 Illadopsis cleaveri
AAAAAAAACCAAAAACCACCAAACAAAAAAACCCCCCAGAACAATCTAGTTAGCTTTCTTTTCCTTTAAGAGTAGTATGAGAGAGGGTATGAAGAGGTCAGTCCTAACCCTCAACAGTTTATCTACCAGACATAATCCAAATGGATTCTCTTCCCAGAGCCTGATTTTACTCAACTCTTTCCACAAAAAGCATTTTCTGACAGTTTGTCTGACCTAAATGTTCTCTGAAGTAATTTTTCTGAAAAGGTGTCCCTTTTTTTTCCATCATGTGTGAGTTTTCCTTGAGTCTATGATTAGAGGTAGGTGCCACTTTGCTCAACAGTAAGTGCACATATCAGCAGGCATGGTTTAAATGCCAACACCAATATCTCAGTAAAGGGGTTTGAGTCTTCCACACCTTCAGAAACTCTAAGTTAACATGAAGGTAGAATTACTGTCAGTCCCAAAAGGAAAAAAAACAGCTTTAAGTGTGGCAAAACAGCTGTACAGGGGAGGCCAAATCCATACGATTCTTAGGCTGTTCTTAAGTGGGTTTTCACACAAAAGCTTTCAGCTGCTAATACATTCAATTGAACATTTGTCAGTTTTGAAATACAGATCAACACTGGTTGATCAGATAGGTCTTCACACAATTCCTATAACGTGGAACCCACTGTCATGATGCAAAGCAAGAACAAGCTGATTCAAAGGCAGGAGGGATTAAACGGCACTGATATCTAAAAATCTACCTAGGACTATTTCAGTATATGCAGGTGTGAGATGAAACCACAAAAACATGAAATAGAATAAAAGCAGCAGAAGAAAGGTGCCTGTGTTATATTTATGCTAACATCCAAACCAAATGATGGCATCTCATGCACAATCACCTGTGTCTCTGCACTGGCCCTAATTACCAATATAAAGATATTTTTATAAGATTATTCCCAAGTTGTTTTTTTTGTTTTTTTTGTTGTGTTTTTTTTCTCTTAAATACTTCTCCAGCAATCCACTCCAAATATTAAACAAAAATCACTAGATTCATAATGCAGTTACCCCAGAGGACAGACAGGCTCCTGTTCTGAACCTTCCAAGTTTTTCCACTCCAGTCCCCTGCTTTAACAAGGACAACTTCATTCTTTGGCATCTCTGTGCACTTTCTTTGTCATTGCACTTTTCTGATTTTGAAGAAGACCAGCAGGGATATTTGCCTGCAAGCCTTCTACTCCCAGGTATGAAGCAGTATAGCAATTTCTACTTGCTGGGAGCAATGGGGTTTATTTCATGTATTCTTTAGTCCACGGGGGCTCACAGAGAGTTCCTGAGCCCCAACTGAGTGGTTACTGGGCTGAGAGTTCATTCAGACTCTGCCACTAGTGTTTTACATCACCAGATGGTTTGTTCTTCCACTTTTCCACCTCTTTGTTGAGAACACTAAGACATTTATAAAGATTCTGAGTATTATCATAGATGAAAAGCAAGATCAAATGATCAGAAATGTTACTAATATTGTTGGTACAATACATTTACTCAAACCACAACCATAATTGTAACATAGAGGTTTCAGATTTGAACAAAAGCTAGGGTATTAATAGGTCCAAATACATCCTTTATTTCAACAGAGATCCTGCTTAGTATTGTGTGGTCAAGTTATATTTCATGTAATAAAGGGCAATACAAAAAGAAAATCAAGAATTTCCTTTTAGTTTTATTATCTTTTCTATCTTTAGTGGAACCTAAAGCCTCTTTGAAGCCTTTTACACTTTCCTTTAAAAACATGCTATCCCATATGAAAGCATTGATCCCTCTACCAAAAGGCAGGAAAGCTGTTGCTCAAAATTTGAGAGAAGTCAAATGACTACTGTTGGTGTACACAGGCCTAAGAGTTTCTTATATTGTGGACAAAACAATGTGTAAATAATTGCAGGCAAAAGTGATCATTGCTGTTGTGTTTGGCGTACCAGTAAGTACATTTTTGCCTCCAAAAAATACCAGTGAAACAATCAGGCTTCTGAGCAATAACCATCTGAAATTATCATCATTTCCATAAAAAGAAGCAGCATGATGTACAGTGTTTAGGGGAATTTACATGAAATCTAAAAAGCACCCATCCGTACAGGCAGAACTAAATAGGGAGAGCACTCTCTGATGCTTAAAATAGTACTAGAAATGAACACTGAAACATCCCAAGGTAACAAAGGACATTTGCACTGAATATCTTCATTCAGACCTATTATTTTTTATGAGAAGGATTTTCAAACCCAAATGTTTATAATAACAAATTAGCATGAACTTGGAACTGAGCACTTCACAAGAGCCAGATGTGAGGGGGTCTCTGCTTTTTTCCTGCCCTCATATACTGGACATCCCAAAGTGATCTTAACACATATTCATGGCAAAGTAGCTTCAGCCAGAGTGCTTAGTACCTGCCAACAGACCAACAGAGCAGCAAAATTTCCCAAACCATATTAATTATTCATAATAATCAAATTAATAATGAAAGTGAAGGGGGAACAGCAATGATTAGGGCCAAAACAGGGCAAGTATCTATCCTACAATGCACCTCCAAAGCTTTCCATGGTAAGCATTTTCAAGCCACAAGAAAGCCCAGTTTTACAGACCTAGATTGTTCTGGGAGAAGGGTTTTTATTTATATCAAGCTTCACAGTCTCTATGGGATATCTTAGAGCATCTGAGCTGACAGAACTAGTTTTCACTCGCATGACTTGAACTGAAATGTAGGTCCCAGCTTACACAAGTTTTCAACCAAGATCTCTGGGTTTTGAAACAGCCTCAGAGATGCTGTAATTCACTGAGCTTTTTAAACATACTTTTTAAAAAAGTTAACATTCCCCTAGGTTGTTTATTCTTTTTCCATGAGTGCATTCAAAGACTTCAGTTTACGTTTTTACATCATTAATAATTCTATATAGGTATAAGAGCCATAACTGGAAGTTATTATTGTAGATTCCAGCAAACACTTGATATGTTACGAATCTTCAAAAAAAAGCTACCTCTGCTCGAAACAAAAAACAGTCTTCTGTCCTGAAGTGTACCAGGATACACTACTATGTGCCCTCAAAATCTCTTTTAAATTATTCCCTGAAGAAGGCTCCTATTCACTGAGACTACAGCAGCACAACTTCGCTATTATTTTTCTCAACTTGATCTAAGTGTAATAAGCAAACAGTAATTTTGGACAGCATCATGCATAAGGAGTAGATATTTACACAAAACAGGGGAAGCAGAGTATCCATAATGTTCCTGCATACTTATTCCAGATGCCTCATCCTCCCTGACAAGCAAAGCTTTTTGATCCTTTCCCATTCAGCCTGACCACCTTCCTTTAGAGCAGCAGCACTCTGCTGCTGTCCTTGCTCATGCTCAGGCTCAGCCAGCTTCCCTCAGTGATTTCACTTCATGGCCACACAGTCTGGAACCATTATTTGACTGAAAAGAGCTTCATTAACTTTCTGGTTTACACAAACTGAGCACTTGAATGGTGGGATATTTGCAGACCAATATTTAGTATCTAGGCATGCCATGCAAATCAGGCACTTTACACTCTAACTTTAAAACTGGCAAAAGGATTCAAAGGTTTTATTTTTTTCTTTAAAACTTGTGCAGTGTTTGCTCTTTTCATCTACTTCTTGCCCTCTCTCCCTTTTTTTTGTTTTGCTGCGACTGAACCATTACTTTCCACTCTTTGTTTCTGAAAGAAAGAAAAGGGAAGAAGCTTGTGCATCTACATATGGGAGACCCATGTTGGTGGTTCAGTGAGAAGTTGCATTCTCAGAATCAGTTTTCCTTGGCATACAATTTTCTCTTAGCTCACCTGTGAATCTGAAACTACACAAGAAACCAACAACAAACTCCTGAAGTCAGCTCACACCTGCTGAGGCTCACCAGGATTGCTGTAGCCCCCTCAAGGCTGACACAATCCTAAGGACCTATTGCCAACCCCAAACATTTCTGCTCCTCAAGGCCTCCAGTAGCTCCTGAGTCCCTACAGGCACCAAATTTACGATGGCCACAAAATTAAAAATGCTTAAAGGCAAGAGACACTTTAACATTCATTGTTTTGATGACTGCATTATGAACCACACGCCTTTAATAAGATAAAATAAAGAAGTAGGTTACCTGGGGTTAAAAGAATGACTGACATAGTGATGAGTGAACAAACAACTAGAATCACCAGCAGCGCAATAGCAATTCCCTTCCAGTTCCTCTGCGGAGGGCTGTTACTTCCAAGTTCCTACAGGAATGGAAAAGAATGAAATAAAAGGAAAAGACCACGTTTCATAAACATACATTTCCAGAACTATTAGTGACAGGAAAACTGCTCTGTGCATGCCCATAATCACAGCACGGGAGGTGATCATGATCCCTCCCTTCTCCACAGCACACAGAGTCATCCAGAGGTGTGTACCTCTCATGCTTTTTTAATAGATCTCTTTCTTTTTTTAAAATATATCTATGTAATTTTATACCCCTAAGAGACAATCAAATGATCTTATGCAAGCTGTCCAAAATACAACTGGTGTTAAAATGTCCTGAACATAAACTTCAGGACAATATCAACTAGCAGTTTGTAAGATAATTACAGAAATGAAATGCAGCAATTTACTGTAATTCTACCTAACATGGTATGGACCATAAAGGTTTAAATACACATCCTTTTTAATGCACACTATTAAACTTATTTGTAATAGAAAGCATTAGCAAAACTGCCTGAGGCTGCAAGTATTCCATCTGAAGCTACAAGCTCTTTTTCTCTATGCAGTAGATCAACTGCAAACTGCTCCCCTATTAGTTATAAAAAAAAAAAAACCACAACACAGTAGCTTATAACAAACGTTAAATGAATGCTTCTGTAACTACCAGTGCAGTTAAGCCTACATCCTCTGTGGTTACATGTTTAATTCCTGCCAGGCACCATTTACATTTTTTCAATAACAGCACTGCATTGCCCACATTCATGGTACAGTTTGAGACCAAACAGCACATAAACATCCAACAACACAATGACAAAACTAGTACAATTGTTACTTACAACCCCAACCTTCCCTCACAGAAAACAATATTTTTTCTATCTAGATTTGGCAAGCAGAAATGTTTCTCTGCCACAATTACACGTGCCTTTAGTAGCTCAAAATTAAATGCTATGGTAAGATTGCAAAAAATAAGAAAAACACCTCCTGCTATGTTTTACAATCTTCCAAAAGCATGGTAACATTTTTTCACATATACATTATTTCATTTTGCATTTCTGGGTTATAATGAGTGTGAAATGGGTAAGCCTTAACAGAAAGTGGCAAGGTTCTTGTGCCTTCTTGGCTCACACACACCACTTCAGCATCACACATCACCCACAGCAGCAATAGTGTCTTTAACTTCTTAATGTTGTTTTTTTAACCCCTTGCCGGTTCATTTCTACCTTCTACTCATAAAAGGTAGCCCTGGCCCTCTTTCCCAGAAAATAAAAGGGGAATTGCTCAACACAATCTCTAAGCAAGCCCACAGGGAATTCTCACAAGAGTGTTCAGCACATCACAGCCCCCAGCAAGAAATTTCCCCACTTCCAAAACAAATCTTCTGCCTACTGGGTCCATCATCCTGCCCAGCGTGCCTGAGATTGCTCTGTTTTGAGATTTTTTAGCCTCAGCAGAGTGGAAGAGTAGCCAGGCTGTCTCCTCAGTGAACTCCCTACTCATGGCTGGTCACCACAAGCAGCTCTCACAACTGAGAGGTGCCAACCTGCCCCTGCCCTGTGTCACAGTGTCTTGAGCACTCAGGGGAAAAGAATGGCGTAAGCAGGAACTCCTGGCATCTGTCTCCTTTATCCACCCCCTTCTCCACCCCATTGCCCCTGCTTCCCAACCACTTTCAAGCCTGCCTGCTTCCCTCATTTTTTTTCCTACCTTGTGGAATACTAATTACCACAGCCTGTGCAGCCTTGGACACAGGTCTTCAAGGCCTGCATGACTGCTCCATCAGCCCCTCTGGTGAGCCCTAGGTTATGAGCATTGTGTGGTTCCATTGATGCCTTAAGTTTTAGCATTCATGTTTTTCAGATTCTGTGCTGCCCAGGGGTGCAGTTCTGAGCCTCACATTCAGTGTCACTCAGTTCTCTTCACAGAGTAGGAAATCAAAACAAAACCTCTTCCTGCTGGAGACCAAGGACAACTTTCAGGCCCAAAAGCACAAAAAATGGTGGGCTGAAGGGAGGAACAAGAAGGATGGGACTTCACAACCTGAGGCTGTAATTGGACAATTAAACCCCAATATGCAAATGGACCAAAATTAGTGTGAGACCTCGTGACCGTTTGTCCATTTTGTGACCATTCTAAGTCCACCTTGGGGGTAGTCCCAGTCAGGCTCTTGTCCTGCTCAAGGTGGATCCTGGAGGCCTTTCAATAAATACCTACTTTATTCTCTAGCTCTGCCCAGTCTTTGTTTCAGGTCAGCCTTCCCAAGGCATCACCATCCTCTCTGGACAGCCCTGGCCATGCTGACATTGAAGGGATCCATAGCTTTTCCACAAAAATACAGAATTTCTGCGTCCTGCAGCTGAACTCAGATCCAAGCTATTATTTTCCCTTAAGAGAGACTTATTTAAAAGTGTTAATAGCACAGTCCAGGAAACACAGACTTACTCTAAACATCACAGTATTAGCCTTATTTAAATAACACCTGACAGAGTCCAATTTAAGACAAGAACTAGAAGCTCACAGGACCAAGTGGTGGTGAGAGAACTGAAGTTTCCCTCAGAGCATCATGAAATCCTGTTCCAAAGAACTGACTTAAAATGACAGAAGCTGGACAACTTGATGAATGTACCAAAGCTTCTAAAAAATGTACTAAGTCCTCATTATTCATAAGGTTCTTCTCTGCAGATGCGAATATTGTTCAGTTTCTAAAAATAAAGCTTCATTTTAAATACTTCTGCAAATTTGTGCAAGGAGAATATCAAAGAGATTAATCAAGTACTGAGCATACAAAGCTTATTGGCATCCACAGTGAGAAAGAAGAGAGCTTCCAGCTAGCTGAAAACTTGGAGACTGGCATAAAAAGAAGGACTTGTCTCAAATTAACATATTCGTTTTTAATATTTGGATAAAAATTACAAGCTGTATCAAATTATTACATTAGAAATTATTAAAGGTCATGACGATGTTTTGATATTGAGTGACAACATTCTTGTAAGACATTTATGAAGTTGCTGTAATTGTAATTGTAATTGTATTGATGAAATATTAGAAAAATTGCTATAATAATCAGAATTCACAGCACAGTCACTATTGAGGGCATCACCAATTAACTTTTTTGATGCTAACCAATGCAACTCTTGGACTGTAACTTACAAAGTTTTTAAAAAGTGTAAGCTGCAGTTCTTCAACAATAAAATATTTTTAGCCAGGTGCTGCTTTTCAAAATGGCCATAAGCAAAATGCAGTTAAATAGAACTTTGGACTGTGTGTCACTGGCAAGGCAGAAACTGTGATTTCTGAGTGTGACAAGAAGACAGAGGCATTCAAGAGGAAACATCACAGAGAGCCATACAATGAGAAGCTTTTGACACCGTGTAGTTTCCCCATAACTATCTGTGAACTGGCACATAACAACAATGCAGACACAGATGGAGATTTAAGGATTTAATCTTCTAAATAGAGTCTTTTATTAAAGTGGTTTGAAAAAATACCAACTCTTGAATATGGTGGTTTATATATAACACTATATAATGTTATTACAGATTTGACAGTCTAACTCTAATGAATCAGAAAATGGCTGCACAAAGAATAATACAATTGCAAGTTTTCTCATTATTTATAGTAGCATTTTCACAAACCATTTAATTGCATTGTCACCAAAACCAACCCTCAAGTAATACACATTTCTGAATGTAAATTGTGATTGAGTAATACCTTACTAAAACATAGCTACAAAGAGAAAAATGAAACACTGCATGCACAAAACCCCTGTACACCAAGTAGAGATTCCAATGGCCAGTGCTGCCAAATGCTAAAGACTACATTTACCAAGAGCTTACAAGCACTCACCATCAGGGATCTCAGTGCATGCTACCAAAGGACAAACCCTAATGTTTCTGCTTTGTGATTGTCCCCATTCAACCAAAAAGACCCCTAAAAGCCTGGTCTTACAAAAAGCATGTACTCTATGTGTGATACAGCATTACAGAGGTTGCAAATCCTGCAGCAGTAACCAAAAGAATGGCTAAACCAAAAACCTGCAGAGACTGGGTGTGCGAGGGAGGACAGGTTGAGGAAAACATGGGTCATTTCAACCCTTCTGCATCCCTCTATGCTAAATCCCACTCATCACTGCAAAACAAGGTATTTCAGAGGGAAATGCTGAAAAAAACACATCCAGCAAATATGCAAAGCAAATATAATTCCAATAGGCTGAAGCATCTTTCTCTCTCCTTTTCTGGGCTGTTTTCTAAATACATAGTCCATCTCCAAACACAGTTTACAGGCTGATGATGAACAGATTCACCTAAGCCATGAAAATCTTTTAAGCAGCAGCAAGACACGGCTTTGAATATCACAATCTACAGCACAGAATCATAAATGGTTTGGTTTGGAAGGGATCTTAAAGATCAGCTCAGTCCAACACCCCTGGACCTTCCACTGGACCAGCTTGCTCAAAGCCCATCCAGACTCAGAGCCCATCCTGGCCTCAAACACTGCCAGGAATCCCACAGCCTCTCCCAGGAGCCTCTTCCAGTGCTACACTCTCACAGAGAAGATTTTCTTTCTTACGTCTAATGTAAGCCTGCCCCTTTCAGTGTAAAGCTGTTCCCCCTTGTCCTGTCACTACAAGCCCTTGTGAAAAGCCCTCCTCCAGCCCTCTTGTAACCCCTTTAGCTACTGGAAGTTGCTCTAAAGTTTCCACAGAGCTTTTGCTACTCCAGGCTGAACAGCCCCACCTCTCTCAGCCTGTCTCTGCAGGAGAGGTGCTCCAGCCCTCTGAGCATCTCTGTGGAAAGGCAGAATTCCCTCCCTCCCCTGCTGCCCACAGAGCTTTGGATGCAGCTGGATTCCTGGGCTGCAAGTGCACCCTGCTGGGTCATGTCAAGCTTTTCATTCACCAGCAGCCCCAAATCCTTCTCCTCAGGGCTGCTCTCAATCCATTCTCTGCCCATCCTTTATTTGTGCTTGGAAATCCCATATGGAGGACTTTGCACTTGGCCTTGTTGAACTTGAACACCAGCCCATCTCTCCAGCCTGTCAGGGTCCCAAGGATGTCACATGGGACAATGTAAAAGGCCTTGCACAAGTCCATGACACTTGCTTTCCCCTGACACACCCATGCTGTAACCCTCATTCAGCCTCATTCAGCAGTTCTGAGTTTTTGTTCTCTATTTTTGAATGAAATACAGATTCTGACACGGACGTTTCATATTCAGAATAAAAAACTATGAAATTGCCTCCATAATGGCTGTATTACACAAGACCATAAAAAGAAGACCTGACCCAAGTTCCTATTACAATGGAAATAAAAAAAAGAAACTAAATTTCATTAGATTTATTTCATATGAAAATATTTTTTATCCCTTTACACAAAAATGTAAGCACATATTTTATGTACTATTGAGGATATTGATTTGAGAAAAAGAATCACTCAGAATTAAGAGCCGTGGTAGAAGAATACAGAAAAAACTTTTAAATATTTCCATATCTCTACCTGAATAAACTTACAATCTTTCTTGTTAGCAGCATAACCAGAAAAAAAATCACAGCTTCCTTCCTAAAGCTTATCGAGTCACACAGTTTTATTGTTAATCAATGAGGATAAAAAGTCTTTAAGACATAATTTTTCCAGCAAGTGTGTACAACCAAGGTTGTTGTAAGAGAACAAAAGGTCAGAAAATATTGGCATAACATGCTGCATTAGTAAGTCAGGTTTCTGAACTATCCTAACAGCATTTTCTGCATTTCTTGGAAAACTCTTTGTGTAAACCACAGGAACAATTTCCACCATGGAAAAAAATGCCAAGAGCAACAGGAGAATGCCTGCTGGAAGCAAGAGAAGAAGTGAAACCCAAACTTTCAGAGACAAGCTAACCCTGAGAGCTGGCATTTAACCAAACTGCTTTTTTTCATAGAGCTCCTGCCCATGCTGCATCAACCCAGCTGATGAATGGTGGGACGAGCAGAAAATAAGCATTTCTCTATAAAAGTTAAGAGCAAGAATTCAAGCACTTTTAACTATTTCTGCTGGGTTCAGCTCAAACTGAAAGCAGAGATTCGTCCATAATTTCTGCAGTCCAGAGTGAACTTTACCAGGCGGACGTGCCCAGCAGTCCAGGTCTGCAGATGCCCTTTGGTGTTTACCCCTGGACTGAGGGTATTTGGAACACACAACCCACCAGCACTGAGCTGCAGCAGTGTCTGGTGCCTGCCTGGCTTTGTGTTGAGGCAGGTGAAAGATCTTAGAGGAGCTTTGGGCTGTAGCAGATTTGGGCTGTAGCAGTTTCTGCCAGCATGGCATCTTCTGATGCCTTGAATAAATCATCTGCTTTCTTTTGTCTCTTTTTCTTTTTTTTTATGCTGTTCTGTTACCAGCACAAAGCCTACAGAGAAAAGCACTGAGGAGAATCACAGCCCCTCCCTGCCTTATTTTGGCAAGAATTTCAGGGGCAAAGTGCATTAGAGTAGGAAAAGCAAATGTAATTTGCTTTGCAGTAGGAATGAGAGTGAGTCTCTCTCTGCGGCTTAGATGTAATCACAACAATATCACTTCATTAAACTCTTGCCATTTGCATTCCCCAAACATAAAGAAAAGGTGACAAATGAAAAAAAGGCAAATAATTTCATGTCACATTTCAGGTTGTTTAAAAGACAGACTCAATACACTTATAATAGAAAGACTGCAGTCTTTCCAAAGCTCTTTATAGAGCTGGGCTTGCAACTGATATTAAGTACTACCTGCCCTGGGTTTGCAGTGTGCTATTTGAAGGGAAATTACCCCAGCAAGCCTTCTGATTTGGTGATTAAGTGATTGTGTCCATTCCTTTCCAGCTGTTTTTGACTAATCCCATGGCCTAGATAGCAAGAGAGACTAAAAGACAGATCCACAAAGTGGCACAGGATAGTTCTAATCCATTTGCATAAGTACCTATCATTTTCATCCCTCATGTTCCCTTTACAATCCGCTGTGTTGTAAGATCCTGTTGCTACAGTTCTTGTCTCAATGATTATGGTCACACAATTGCTTTCCCTGGTCAATATCTTTATTCATGAAAACATTGGCACTTCTTTTCAGAGTCATTGTAAAATGCCTCTTTCAGGGGAATGCAGGATTCTGTCAGCTCTGTGGATAACGGGCATTTGAAAAAGAGAGCAGCTTGTCAGCAATTACCCTGCTCAGAACAGGTGCAGGGTTTGGATATGGGAACAATCTGTCTTCATATTTTTATTTCTTTGGGCTGCACTGGTAGAACAAAGGCCTCCTTTTGCAGAGTCAAACTGAAAGCAGACCGAGACCAAAACAACTAAAACAAACCCAAACTCACTCCTCCTGAGTAAAAAAAACAAAACAAAACCAAAAAACAACAACAAAAAAAACCCCCACTAAAACAAATGTGCACATGTAAGTCATTCTGAGAAGCACAGATCACTTACACTAGTTATTAACTTTAAAAAACATTTTGTGCTTTCTTTCAGCTTGATCACTTTTGCTCTAAGCAGAGAGATCTTTTCCTTGGACCTGTAGGTGCCTATTCATGGCCAGGATTTTAGTTATTTGGGGTATTTTGGAACAGCTTTGTCAACACCCTTAGTACCAACTACACACAAATAAAAAAGACCAGAAACATTTATGAAATCTATTTAATGTATTATGGCCAGCATTAAGAATACATTCCACCTCTTCCCTCCCATTTTGCAGTGTACCTTGTAACACTTACTCAAAGACAATGAGCCAGCTATTACACTAGACAAACAAGTAAAATCTCAATTTCTAAAGCATTCTGCTGAAACCCATGTCCAAGGTCTAACCACAGCAGATGAGTTTAAACCTTAGGTCATCATTCCTGCATGTCATAAATACAAAAGCAGATATGGGTCAGCACAACTGACCAAAACAGTGTGGCACCTGCACACAGTGAAAATCTGTGGCCATTTGCTTTTTTTTCTTTTTTTTCTTTTTTTTTTTAGCTAAAATAGTAGCACTCAAACAGAGAGGGAGGGAAGGAAGTAAGCTATCACAGCCCTCAATATTAAAGAATCTGTGGAAAATGCAGGCCATGGAAAATACTGCCATAAGCACTGCTGAGTAGCTGGGGCAGAGGGAGACTTGAATAAAGTAACAATGGATGATAGAACTGGTTTGTACCTAAAAGAAAAAGAGCAATCACAATGCAGAGAGAAGCTGCAGCAGGCAAGGGAGCTCCTTAGGCTTTTGGGAGCTGAGCTGAATGCAAGGCACCTCGATGAAGAGGTTACAATGCCAGCATCAGAGACAACTTCACTGAGCCTCAGGATTTCAGAGTTGTTATCCCTCCTCATCCTGTGTTCACAATCTTTTATAGTTTGTTTCTAACAAAGTTTCAGAAGTAAAAAAAAATACTGTACTCTTTCCTTCCAGTCCAGCAGAAATACTTGGATAGCTGGGGAGAAAAATAAAAGTTCTGACAAGATGTGAGGAAGCATCTTGAGATTCAGAAGTACAGTGGGACATGAAAGCTACAGGAAGGCACCTGTGGGGATTTCTGCAAATTCCTGAGGGTAATAATGGCTAATGAACAGCTGCTTTATTAAATATGACTCCAACCTGCCCTGCAAATCTCACCTCCAGACAGAGGGTTGTCCAGAGGAGTCTCTCACTCCTTGGGAGGGCTGAGGCTCACCAACAGCTCTGCTCTGACTTCAGCTTATGTTCCTTGTGTCCTCACCAGACCAAAGCCCCAACACTCACACCATGCTATGTGTTCTTTTCCTAACACCTGTCTCAACTGGAAGCTAATGAGATTTTTGTCTGATTAGGAAAAGCCATCTCTGTGTCTTGAAGACTGCCTGTGAGATCCCATGGAAATAAAGCAAGCAGCTTATTTCCAACGAGCCTGTGCACTATGAGCATCTACAGGAAATCAACAGCTCATTTGCCATAATTAAAGAAAATCCTTAGAATTATTTTACTAAAGCAAGTTAGGCCAAGGATACAAAAAGATGACACAGTAGCAGGCATAAACATGATTTTATCCAGGTTACTATGATGTGACACAAGAGGTCTATATAAAAACTGCCACGTCCATTTATGGCCAAAAAGGTATTTTCACATATTTCTATTGATCCCAAATTTAATGCAATGTCACAAAATAGTAAAATATGTCTCCCATTCTTAGCACGTTGAAGAAAAATCTCCCAACCAAGTAAAATAACATATCTCAAGAAAAAGGAATTTAAAAAATAAATTAATACAGGCCATCCACGTTGCATACCTATAGCTCTTTCTACAGATATAACAAAGTCGTTTGCTGGAATTTGTACTTTTCATTTCTCAGAAACAAAGTTATACTTTGCCTGATTGCTTTAAAAAAAAGGCTTTACATGTATTTTTATTTCTTGATATATTGGCAAGGTCCCATAAGAGAAGATTTTTAAGACTGACATCAACAATTTCGGCATTAATTAGCAGATCTGTCTGACAACACAACACTGCAGTTCACTGAAGGTTGGATAAACAGCAAAGTTTACCAAACTGCAGCAATGTCATAAAGTCACATTCAGATCTACCCCACGTAATTTTAAAATTTAAATTTAACACAGTGCCCCTATCTAATGAAAAAAAAACTGCATTGGTGCATGACTTTCAAGTAAGTTCACTGTTAGATTAGAAAAAACAAAATTGGCTTTTGGAGTTCCTCACTGTTCAGATATCTGTACACACCCTTAATTTTATGCCATTTAAGAGTCCTGGAGAATGGATCTGACAGAAACTTTTTTTTAGATGAGTGAGATTAAATCAGGATTTATCAAACTATGGAGCACATTTGTAAAGGTTGTTTTGCAAATTTACATCAGTATTTTTCTACTTGTTTTCAGATTTACATATAAATTCCATACAAATAAAACAAGTAGTTTAAATCCAAATGTGCCTTAGTAAGACTCTGTGCACATACATATGTACACACATGCACATATCACTGAATATATAGAGAGATAAATATTATTCAAATCAACATTCCTATAAATAAATAAAAAATGTTAATAAACCAAGGAGTGTCAGGGCCAGAAAAGGGAACACAAACACAATCTCTGTGTTTGGATGGATCTAAAGCTGTAGAAAGTTACATGAGATTCCCAAGCTGAGGTGAGAATGGGAAACCAGTAACTCTTTATGTAAATATCCGTCAACAAAACTGTAGCAAGCGAAAGTACTCAGTCAGTATCTCTGGACTCTAACTGGAAATTCATCATTTCGTTTTTCCCAGTCTGCTTCACCATTAAACTACCTGTTTTTCCAGGAAACTGAATTCTATGTAAAGCAGCAGAACACTATGATCCTATGATCAGAAATAAAGATATGGTTTTCTCCTGCACTTTTTAGTTGAAAAAGAACAGGAAATTTGTAGATTTAATACATCATGCTATGTTATATAGAGTTAATATTTATATAATGACCCAGCAGAGCCAAGATCACATTTCACTTAAAAACAGTGAAAGTCCTCCCAGCACTAAGGACATCACATTACTCCATACACACATATAGAGTGTATAAAAAAGCATTTATAGAAAGACAATGGGTCACAAAATCACCTCTTTACATATATTCCACTCAATTAAAAAGCAAATTTAGTACTTAGGAAAACATCACGAATTGCTTGGCTGTTTTACCAGATTCATTGATTTTTTTTCAGTACACTTCCAGATAATGTAAAAATCCAGCTTTTCTTTCCCTACAAAGTCATTTTATCTAATGGCCAAACCCATCTACCTAAAACACCTCAAAGGCCCTTTATCCATTATGTTTCTTTGGGAAATGTGAGCCACACAATAAGAGTCAAGCAGCTCCTACTGGCAAATTTTCCAGATGCTGTTTTCACTGAAAAGCAAAGAAATGCATAGATACACTAAAGACTGTTCTAGCAAAGGCTGGACATTCTAAGCAGCAATTCAAATAAACCTTTGATTGTAGGGATAAATAACCCTTAATATAATAATAGTGTCAAGAAAAGTGGTGATGTTATCAAGCACTCCATATATGCTTTAATATTTTTACTAATAAAGGTGAGAACATATCATTATCTTAGAAATTTTGGCAGAAATCCATCCAAACTAGTCTTGATTTAGAGAAAGAAATGAATGGCACCTTTCATTTTCTCCAGAGCAATGTCTTCTTTCTCTCTGATTTCAATAGCAAATAAAGCAAGAATGATCTCTATAAAATATGTAATATCTATTTCTTTTGGGTTTCTTGCCATTTAAAAGTTAGAAGAGTTATAATTAGAGTTCTGATAAACAGAGATAGAAGAGAAAGATCTGATCAGTGCAGCAGTGGGTACCTGCCTTTGGCAGAGCTGCTACACTAAAGGGGATGAAAAGTTCCAAGCAGCCCTGTCACTGAATTTTCCAATAATGCACTGGAAGGTCATTTATTGTCTACAGATCCAGTACTCACAACAGACACTCAGCTCAAAAATCTTTCCTTGGCTCTGAGCTTTAATATAAGAGCCAGATAATTCTTCAGATCCATTTCAACAGCTCCTACTGAAATGTGTGGAGGCAAACATTTGACTCAAATGAAGGTGTTGGGCTGTGAGACAGGCTGTAACACTGTGGCTTTCTTTTATATTGTAGGCCTTAAATAAAATGGATTCTTGTGATATTCCATGGTTCCCCAGATTAATAATTTTAAAAGTATCAACCTTCACTTCCTTTTTCTAAATACTTGCTTAGTTTTTAATAAGGATGAATAAACATATTCAGTGTGTACTCAGCAACAAGCTGCTAGAATTCAGAATCCAGACCTATATGGCCAACTATAATGAACAATTTAACTAATAAGCTACAAAAGGAATTTTCCCAGATTTATGCCATGGAAAAACGGGTCCACAGGTAATCTTGAATGTTCATAAAATACGAACAACTTTCAGACCAAAACCAAAAATTA
>VXBB01012525.1:459293-470608 GCA_013399915.1 Illadopsis cleaveri
AACAAATTAAAGCAAACAAACCACCCACAGAACAGAAGTCTAGATTTTATCACAGATAAGTGGCAGTGATTAACAAATGTATTTTCCAACTGATGGAAACTCGCCAATAATTAGTTTTAAGCTAATTTACAAAAAGAGAACTGAGAGAACTGTAACAAAAGTGCTGGTGTAGTTAATACCTGATTTTTTCAGGAAAATTTCCTTCTTCCCATTTTGTGTTGATTTGACACCTGTGGGGTTTCTTCCTGTTTCCTGCAGCTCACAGCACCATATGCTCCTTATTCCCTCCGGACAAACTGAATTATCTTTTACATCCCTGTCTCCTTTGTGTAAACAACTTGCCAAATTTCCTGGAAGCAGCTACATTACAACTTCTGAGACTGCAACTTCAGGCAGCTCTAGCTGTTCCCATAGGATCAAAATTTTGAGGAATATTAAAACTAGCAGAGCTCCTTGAAGCTGACCTGACACACCAAGTGACAAAGCCAGTAGCTGGCTGCAAGCTGCTCCCATGAATTCTGACTGCAGTGGCTCTTGGAGGAAACAACTCCTCAAGTCACAGCGTGTGGAGATGTGCAGCCAAATCCCCCCTGGCTCTCTGCTGGGCACAGGGTATTGAAAATAAAAACCAGCACTAAAGCAGCTCTTGTGCAGTACCTTGAGTGGGGAAACAAAGCCCAGCAACTACGCTCCATCCTTCCGAGCTTCTCCACCTACTCAATCAGAATACATGAAAAAGACCCAAAAAAACCCCAACCAACCAAAATCCCAAGAGGAAAACAACCCAGAAGTGGCTCTGACAAAGCTGACACTGACCGAAGTTGGTCTGATGGACCAGCTGGTTGAAAATCTGGTGTTTCCTCACCTCTGCCCCCAGTGTTACTGCTCATCACAAGCCTTACAAATCACTCCATCACACTCTTAGCAACAGAGGGCCCCAAGGTATTTTTCTGTGCACAGCCTGCTCAGCCAGGCTTGGTTGGGAATTAATGGGGACAGTTGTGATTTTTTAAATTATTATTATTATTTTGTCATGGAAACTAGCTTCAGTAAAAAGCTCAGCTTCTAAAATCAATCAGTCATATTTGATGATGGAGCACTATTTCCATTAGTGCCTTCTACAGAAGCCCTTGAGAGCAAAACCCATCACTTTTCACACATTTGAAAGTGAAATAAAATTATTAATCTCATCAGTTCACCAAGACTACCTGTCTACAAGAGAATATTCTGCAAAACACATGATGCTTTAATTACATGATGTTTCAGCATGATGCAGCAAGAGGAATTGAAGCAATACATCTTAAAGGAAAAGCATTTGAAGTTTCCAATCCAGTATAACAACTGCATATCTACATTGTTAAAATTGCTCTTAGTAAAAATATATCTAAATGGTTGCTTATGTACCATAGTTGGAATGTAGTAAATGTTCTTCTGACCTAGGAAAAAAAGTTTTGGCAGTAATTATTCTATTATTTCCCCTAGAAGGGGAGTATGCATACATTGTTCTATTTATACCTCATACTGCAAACAGGATTTTGTAACAGAATTGAAGTCTGACATTTTGACTTGGTAATTTTATTACCTGTGTAATTTTATTCTGTGTATTTAGGAGGAGTGTTTGCTTCTTACTACAAGCAGAAAGCTGGATTGTTTTTTAAGAATGGGAAAAAATGAATAAAAATAGCAGACATCTGAAAACATCCAAGAGGATAATGAAGAGTTTTACAATGTACAACTGCAACAATAGTAATTGTGAATGTCAGCTGCTGAAACAAGAAGCTACTAAAAATATACAAAGTAATTCTTCTGGGTGCCCTTACGGAAGTGGGAATCAAAAAATGCATTTTATCCAAAAGGTGCCTCACTACCACTCATTATCTGCCCCCAAGTGTACCACCCCTCTCTGAATAGATCTGCATCAGTGGCCAACACACTGCAAGGCACTGCAGTAAGAATGTTTTATTTTCTGGTTTTTATGCACTCCCTGTGGTGATTAGTTGCATATTTAGGCTACCCTGCAAGTGAGCAACGAAAGAAATGCTTGGTGCTTTTGTCAATAATTTATTTTAAAGCTGCAACTTCAAATATTTAAGCATACCAAGCAAGGAAAGGGCACAAGCTGTTTTTAAAAAATTGAGACCCATTCCAATTCTTCCAGCCACTCAGTAATTACTGTGCTAATGTGAAGGTTACAAAGAAAAGAAAAACATATTATTCAGTCAAACTATTGTTGCAGGACGGAGGAGAAGAATTAAATCATTGCCTCAGTTACAGCCTCTTCACGGGGAAGGGCCCACAAACAATCCCTGGCAGTTCCCTGAACTGCTCATCTCCCCAAGCTCCCCACTTGTGCTCTAAATTTAAGGTGCAATTAGGTGTGCTCTGACTGCAGCCTTTGCAGACTTCACCGGGTAATTAGGCAGGTGAGTGGAAGAAATCATCAGGACAACTAATTGTGGCTTAAAAGTACAGCTTCTGAAATCTTTGTCAGACAGGGGTGGAGAGGCATGAGGAAAAGTGGAAATTCCCTCCGCTCAAACAGCACAAGTGACCATGAACAGCTCTACATCCTCTGTGATCCCTTCCTTTTGTTCTTTTGGAAAAAAATAAATTAAAATAAGGCCACTCTCATCTCAGAGGAGAATATCTTCATGACCCACATCTGTCCTGATGCCTGTACCTGACCAGCCAGTCAATGGCAGCTAGTCAAGGGCAGATCCAGGTTCTGCCAGATGGCCCCAACACATAAACGTGTATTTAAAGAAACGATGATCACATTTCCAATTATAGATCCGATTTTCAATCATACACCTTTTATGGGCCACTGTCTTCTGAGATTACAACAGCAATTTTCACACCTGAAAATGAGACTGATAATCACAGGATGGGTAAAAAATCATTAAGTCCTTTATCAGTTATAAGTGGCTCTGAATCTGACTGCTGTTTAATGTACCAGGTGACAGAGATGATACAAGGTCAAAGGAGAATGAAATACATGGAGTATGGAAAATTTCCATCACAGAATCACCACGATTATCTAAAAATGAAGAGAGGCAAAATGTCACTGTGTAATGCAGTTCAACTTTTTTTTATTCTTATTTACAAGTTTTTCATCTTAATTGTCAGATTTCTGTCTACATCTCTTTCCAAACTGGTACCATGGTTTTCTTATACCAAAAAAATGGAAAATTCAAGGAAGAAAAAACCTTAGAAGACAAAACACATACACTCAGAAACTCAAAATTTTGTAAGACTGGCAAATGCAGGTGCCTAAAGTTACAGGAAATCATAGCATTTTAGAAGGTTTTCAGTAGACTGAGAACAGCAATCACCTTGTAGTGCATTTCAGAATAGTGGAAGTTTTTTTACTTTAACAGTGAGTGCTTGTCCATCTCAGCAGAATAAACCCAATAGAATAAAATTAATTTGGTACTATTTTAAGGGGTTTTTTGACTCATTTCCTAAGTCCTCAGAAGGTTTTTCATTTTGTCATTTTGCCACAGAAGTAATCACCCAGATTAAAGACTAAGGGACACCACAACCCTGCTCTACTCAATTCTTCACAAATGAGGCATTGAAAATGACCACCTGAGTTGCAATTACTACAGTTTTTAATAATTCTTAGATTCATACATTTGTCTTGCTGCTTTACAATACAATAACCAAGTTCAGTCTTCAGGAGTATCTACTCAAGCCTTATGAAAATTGCCACTACTGTCACAAGACTTCTCTTTTAATTACTAAAATCCTCACTACCACTCAATTCCTTCAGAAATTCATTTTTTTTATTCTGTTTGGTAAAACTGGAATAACTCGCAGTGAACATTTGCTATAGCAGGTGACTGAAATTTTATTCCCCTTCCCGTTTTAGCCCATTATTCTACACTTACTCTTGGTTTTGTTACCCCTAACACTGAGAGAAGAGAGTTTAAATTACCTTCTTTTCTTCAAAAACTCTTCACTGCCTCTCATCTTTACCTGCCCACATTTTACAGACACCATATAACTCTGTCTCTTCCCTTCCACAGTTCTCATTTTCTATGCATTAGAGTTTTACTGCCTAGAGGTATAAGTAGCTCTGTTAACTATAGTGACCATTAAGAACTGGAAAAGTAAAGCCAAATCACTCTGTTTTATCAAATGTCTGTGGCCATAAGAATAACTTCTAACATTTCTACACATATATGAGCACACAGGGCTTTCTTTGAAAAGGACTATATTAAAAAAAAAATTTACCTTATTTACGAGCAATGCTGTGTTGTGAAGCTAATTCATGGTCAAACCACATTTTATGCAAAAAACCAAAAAAATCTTAAATAGTAAGATCTAGACATCATTTCAATGATCTTCAAAGTTTTAATGCCTATGGCCCTGGCAAGATTGTTTTAGTTACTCCAGTAGAGAGGCCAGGCTGACCCCTGGGGTTTGCTCCCTAGGGATGTGCCCATCCTGCTCCCTGTGGGAATCACCCAGAGCTCTAACAGAGCCTTCAGCACCTCCTGCACTTCTGCACTGCCTCCAGCACACAATGCACAATGCAAAGACAATTTCCATTCTCTCCAAATAGCTGATAATCTCCAGGATTTAATGCTGCAACATTTATTAGCTCGCATCAAAAAGGATTTTCCAAAATCAAGCAGCGCTGCCAATCAAATGAAATCCTCACAATTCTCTGCTATTGTAGACCAAACTCTTTTCTTTCAACCTGTTCTTTTGAGCTAATACTGTATTTTTTGAATGAAGGAAGCACAATATGGGTCTTTGCACCATTTACAAGGAAATACTATGTTATACTAAAACTTTATTCATCCACAATGAACATAACTAAAATACAGCACAACTAACCTAGAAAGATGATACTCCTCCACCTTCCCACAGCAACAACCAAAACTTCGAAATGGTAAAAAAAAAGAAGCTTTAAAAAATGTAAATGAATTGTAGACTGACCTTGAGCAGATGCCACAGGTTCAAATCAAAGGTAAAAAATGCACCTGAAGACAAGTCACTAATTTGAAATGAATTCTGAATATCAGTTTTGAGTGTGGACTCTGCTCTAATCTAGTAAGGTTGGAATTCAAAAAAAAATCTCCCTCCAAAAAATAAGAGCTTTACAGAAATTTCAGAAGTGCACCATTTTGTAATCATGAAAGAGGATAAAAATAATTCATGTTTATAGGCAATTAGCTCCTTTTTTTAAACGTGAATTACTGATTTTGAGTGTGTACTCTGTAACCGTATTTGTACTGCAGGTACTTTGTAAGGGTACACCCATTTAGAATTAATCATGCAGAACCACAGATGGAATTCAGATCTGCTCTAAAGTCCTCAGCAGTTTCTCAGGGTGATGCTTTTAATAGCACCTAAATTGAGTCTCTTTATTTCAATGGAGATGACTTATTTTAAATCAGTACCAACAGTCCCACTCAAGTCCTAATCAAGTTATAGCACTATGGAAAGCACTGCATTGTAATTTCCCTGCACTTCAGTATTTGCACACAGAACCATGCAAACCTACCTTACACCACCTGGACACTGTCCTTTCAAAAACAAAAAAAGAAAGCCTAAAAGCAAATGTGAGCATCAGTTCAAAACTGGTTTTGAGCTAACACACAGATTCCCGGGTTGATTATCCCACTGTATAATCAGAGCAGATCTGTCTACCTGCCCAGAATCATTCCTTATTTACAAAGCTTAGAAGACTTAAAGAGGATCAGCCATTCTGCACATCTGGGAATCAGTAATTAAGTCACAGCAGAGAAAACTGAAGTGATGCAGGGATGGACAAAGAAATGGGATAGAACCTCTCACCTGGGAAAGCTTCACAGGGCCCCAGAGCAGCCAGCAAGAGCTCTGTGTGCCCAAGTGGTGAATAAATTTGCCCTGAAAATGGGCTCATGCGAAGGACAACCACCCAGCTCTGAGATGAAAAGTGTCTTCTGACAGTGAAAAGTTACCCAAATATATAATTACCCAAATATTACCCAAATATATAATTTCTTCCACCAGAGGCAGTATATTCTGTAATTTAGTGGATGTGATTTAATGGATGTATCAAACACATTTTGCATATCAAAGCAAAATATGTATTGTAAGTTCAAAAAAACCCCAAAAAACTAACCAACTAACCAAAAAAACCCTTAAAATTGTGCAAAAAAGCATTGAAACATAAAATGACTTTTGCAAGGATGCCATTTTGCTGAGAGGCTCGAACACAGTGTTTTAATGTATATAGTAGTTTTTCTTAGTAAACATTTTTCCAATGCAAAATCAATTCTACTGTCAGTGTCCTCCAAGTGATGCCTCCAACTCCTCACACATGAATTTCCATCTCTCACACATCCAGGTTTCAGGGATGATAATCTTATTTCAGCAGAGTGGCTGGAGACACTCTGAGCCTACTCAGATGGGAATTCTCTAACTCCAGAAAAGAAAAAGTCCCAGAGCTGCTTCCATCAGTGCATGTTCAGCAGCAAGGCCATTTTGAGGGCAAAGCCTAATTATCATTAGGATACAGTTTTACCTTCAAAACCAAACATGAAAGTAGTAGTATAATATGCCTCATTTCCCTTGTCTATTTTTTTCTATTTTAATTTTCTGATTTTAATGAACAAAGGCAGAAGCAGATTCTATACACATAAAAATAGACTTCAGTCTTCAAATATGACCTTTTAATTAAAATATAACAGACCATTAAAAAAATTATTTGAAGAGTTGAAAACACTGGAAACATAATTATTTTAAGACAATATAAAAGAGAGAAGTAGTGGCCAAAGTTACTTTCATTCTCAAGAGAAAACTCACACTGTTTGTACAGTGAGTGGGGCACACAGTAAATCATAATTACACCAACTCATTTGAAGCTGAACTGAGGAATGACTGAAAGACAACAAAACCTTCAGTTCCCGCCAGCACCAACCCACAGAATGCTGGCTGCATTCTTGAAACAGCTGTGAAGGACTTTTGGAAGAAAGAGGATGACAGAGTTGTGGTGTTTTCCCTCTTCCATCATCCTAAACACAGGCACTATGGAGCATTCCCATGCCTGCTCCCGAGCAGGGGCAGGAAACATTGCTCAGGAAATATTTAACTGAGGAATCAAAGTTAAAGTTAGACACAGCCCAGGGGCAAATCTGCTAATGCTCTGTTTTGCCTCAAAGTAAAAACTGTCACAGTAACCCTCCACAAAAGACACATCAGTCTGGGTGCTTGGAAGGGATGTTGGTTGATAGACAGCAGGTGATGTAATGGATGGAGAGTTTCACTGAACCACCCACACAACAGAGAGAACAAGTGAGGGGAAATAAAAGGATATGTAACAGGTCAGTGTCTGGTTTGAGTGAAGACTCAGCTATGTCACTACAAAAATGTGTTCTTGAGGAAAGCCTTTGAAGAGGGGCTGCAGCCACAGGGCAAGAAAAGCCTGGAGGCCCATCCTCCTGGCTCCTGCACAGAGCTGTGCAGCCTTGAATGGAACAGCAGCAAGTGCCTCGTCATGGATGCAGGATGACTTGTAAACAACACTTCCCTCCTGGAAACTCCCCTATTCCCGCACTTCCTGACAGAAAGCACTGCCTAACAAGAACAAACAGAGCAGCAGCAACTGCAGAAACAGGCCAGGAGCTCTGCTGCCTTGTAGTCACTCCCACCACAGACCCACTAGGGGAGTGGATGGGAAAGGAGAACCCTGTGCCTTCACAGCAGAGGTTGAGGTGCACACATGCTGCATCTCCTGAGGAGAAAAACCTCCACACCAGCAGCTGATTTTCCTGTGATGTTCACCCAGAGATGGGGCAATTTCCATCATCAATACACAGATTGTCACCACTTCCAATCCCAAACCTGTGTGTACACTCAGCAGTCTAGCAGGAATGATACTTCATCTTCCCTAGAAGATTATCATGGAGGAAAGTCTCTTCTTTTTAATTTCTGCTCTTGATGGCAGTAATGGAAGTGAAAATTCCTAACTACAAATTTTCTTCTGTAGCTAAGCCAGTGTAGCTAAGCCAGTGAAATTATCTACCTACCATCATGCTCGTTTGCACAATTTACACATCACTGAAGACAGTGTAATAAAACTCAGCCCTCAAACCTTTCTCCCACTAAGAAAGCTCTTTTTATAAATATTTCCTTAATTCCAATTTAACAAGAGGTACCATTACTCATCTACTCCACATCTATCATGACATATCTTATCTGAACAGATATTTTTATTCGCCTTTTTTCTCCATTAGTTCTTACCTAAAAGACACATTTTTCTTGGACTGTTGGTGACAGAGACAAGATAATATGAGGAGAACAGTCATGTTTTGTTTTCCAAACATTTTGAATTACCAAGTTTCAAGGAAACTTTCTGAGTCCTCTCCATGGCCCTGGTTTCCAGGGCAAAAGGTGCCCTGGAGGGCTGCCTTTGCTGGAGTACACAGCATGTTTTGAAATGAAATATTATTCAGTGGCTGCACAGTGTCTCTTCAGCCTGCCAAATCCAGAGTTTTATCATTAGGCAGAAGGTAACAATTCACACAGCATTTCAAGTTTCAGTATTTGCTTGATGCCTCACTCTGTTACTCGGAGGAGTTCTGATCTCCATACTTCAGATGCCAACATGGATCAGAGCCAGCCTTAAAAAATATGTAAATTTGAATTGCCAGAGAAGTAATGATTAATTAAATTCACAGGAAGTTGATTCAAAACGTGTTTGAGGTAACATTAATTTTAAAACTGTCTCAGTTAGTATTTCACACACATGCTTAAGATTTTAAATATTGCCAAACATTAAGAAGATGACTTTTGAGAAGGATTATGAACAGTATGAATTTTCACAACAATCTCCTTCATTTTATGACTGCAGAAAAACGGAAAGATGAGATAGACAAGAGGGTTTTTTTCTTTCCTCGTTCCAGCGTCTGGAAGTGTTCTTGCAATTTTGTGAAAATATTTCTCTTTCTACCTTGCATCTGTACCCTATTTCAGGGTTAGCAGCCACTTCTTGACAGGAAATAAAGACAAAAAGACAGAGTTAAGATTAGGGTTGTTCCTGCTTCAGAAGGATGTATGGTACAGTGTGCATCTTCACAAGAATATTAACCAGCTTTGGGCTATTTTTTTAATTTTTAAACAACACATTACCCCAGATTCTGATTTCAGCTACGGCTCTGGAGCACCAGTGCCAAAATCAGAGATGATTCCAGATGAAAGCCAGACTGAGCCTGTTTTTCCCTTAGTGATTCACTGTGTACATCACCAGGTTAAGGCCCGGGAGTCACCCAAATCTAAACTTCCAAGAGAATGATAAATCACGGTCCAGCAGCACCTCAGCAACCACAGCAAGGATTTGTGCACTGACACAAGCACATTCTAAAGAAAAGGCAGAAGGGGCCCTACTGAAGGGATCATTACAAAAGGCTCTCCTCCTCAATGAGGGCTTTGCTGATAGTGAGATACCAACCACCTCAGGCAGAGAAGATGGGCATTGAATCTCAAGGTAGGACTTAAATCCTATAAATCATCTTCTGAAGCTCTGCCCTTGATGATCCCTCAAAGCTGCTGTTGCTTTGGTTGAGTAAGCCCTGAAACCTTCTAGGACTGAAGACTTTTACTTCCCTAAGCTCTTTTCATGCAGTACTTCAACAAAGAAAGTTTTTGAAGCAGACATTTCTTTATCGACTTCTTCACACATCCTGAATTGCTCTCTTAAATTTTATGGCTCTCTCAATATAAATGAAGCACCCGTCTGGAATTTAGACAGTAGAAAATGCCCCACAGTGTATCTTTAAACTTGCTGAGAATTTTTATACACTGGTTTGAACAAATAACTGTAATTGTGTGGTAAACCTGTATCTGGATTATAGGTGTCCATCACAACAATGAAACAAACACAAAACTCAACACCAATAATCTATTTTCAAAATGTTGGGGTTTGTTTTGATTTGTTTTCTAACAAAGTGTGTTTAAGCTTCAGTGCTTCATCTGAATCCTTCTGCATTTAAACTTTGCTTAGGACACGAATGCAGCTCCAAAGCCTCTTACTAAATGCTCATTGAACTCTCCATGGATGTACCACAAAGCTGAACTTTTGACATTTACACTCAGAAAGTTCTAGTAATTTCAAGTGATAATCTGTTACGCAGCATCCTACAAAGCTGCCCTGGTAATCACCTCTAATGGTTTCTATAGCTGTTGTTTGGACCAAAAAGAGCTCTCCTTTCCAAAATGAACCGTTTGCAGATAACACACAGGAAAAGCCCTCTGACAGCAATGTCTGTCTGCACCCCTTACTCATTTCCTTATTCCAATCCCTCCCTGCTCTTTCCCTATCCTCTAATAGCTTTCTACATTTTCCCATATTTTAATATACTAGTGTGGCAAATTGTTGCTGTTCTTGTCCACCAAATATCCCTAACCTGTCTTAAAGAACTGCCTAATCAAGTTGGCTTTCCTAGGAATACACCATATCCATCCAAATTCTTAAATATACTCTGGTCTCCAATTCAGGTTTTACATTTCCTACCTTTTCCCAAGGTTTTCTACTACCCACACCATCAATGTTTATAAATAATAACAAGCACCTCCTGATCTTTATGAATTGTGGGTCACCTGCTGTAGATTCATTCCAAAGAGCGAAGCAAAAATCTAAGAAAAATGGAAATAGAGGTTGTTCTGTGCTTTAAAAACCAAGCAAATGGGCACAACCAACCTGTGCCTGTTCCAGTTTAGCTTTTAGAGCACACAGAAGGACAAGACCCCTGCCTTACTCCTCTCCATGCCACTTCATAGGCAAAGGTAAGTGACAAGCACATCTCTCAAACTCTTTTCTTTAGCTCTTTATTTTCCATATTTTCTGTANCACATCTCTCAAACTCTTTCTTTAGCTCTTTATTTGTCCATATTTTCTGTAATGAATTCCATAATTACAATCTGTAATGAATGTTTACCTTCTCCCTTTTCCACTGTTCTAGTATTGCATTACTTATTGAAAAAAAAAAGTGATTTACATGGCATTCTCAGCCTTCAAACTAACAGAGAATACATAATTTTCCAGCCCCAGATGAACAGCCTTCCCCCATTTTTCAGTGCCTACATTATTCCTGCATGCTTATTATGGAGTATTCAGGTTTGAATACTCAGCCAAAAATGTACCTGTCAGTTTTAAGAAGAATTGCAGCTTTCTAATAAGAAACACAAGACCAGAAAAGGGAAACAAAAAAGGGAAACAAAAAAGGGAAACAAAAAAACCCCAAACAAACAAACAAACAAACAACAACAACAACAACAAAACACAAAAAAACCCAACAACAACAAAAAAACACACACACACA
>VXBB01012525.1:481580-494070 GCA_013399915.1 Illadopsis cleaveri
ACCAGGTGGGTCACCTGGTCATGAAAGGAGATCAGGTTGGTAAAACACGACCAACCTCTCCTAAACCCGTGCTGGCTGGGTTTGATACCCTGGCCGTCCTGTAAGTGCTGTGTGATGACACTCAGTATAAACTGCTCCATTACCTTATCAAGAAAGGTATGGAACTGGCACACTGGACAAGATCCCACTGTGCAGACTGTGGGAAAAGCACGGACGCACCAACAGGAAGGTGCCAGGCCTGGTGAGGCAGATCTGGGTAACCTATTTTGGACAAAAACTCCCACCACGGCAAACTTCAGGGAAGGAAGAAACTGCTTACACACACACACCATCCCAGATTGTGGGAATGGCTCTGGATACCCAGAACTTGGGCTGTACAGAAGTGGTGCCTCAAGAAGAGCACTTACGAACCCCCACCACCAAGAAGACAAGAAGAAGGGCCAGCTGGACACTGCAGGAGCAACACATGGTGGTGATTATAATCTGTCTTTCTCTCTTTCTCTTTCTCCCCCTTCTATCTTCCTATTTCTACCCCTCTCTCTCTCAAGCTCTCTCTCTCACTCCTTGCTGTTAAATAAAATCTGTACTATTGGCTTTAGCATATGGTCTCGTTTGCACTTTAATTCAGACCCTAACATTATTTCAGGAGTGGGATCCTAATATTATTCCAGCAGATCTTAACATTAAGTGGTATCAGAGATGGGATCATAACATTAAATTGGTGGCAGAAGTGGGATCACAACACGGGGTGCTGGTACAACCCCAGTTTCACAGGATCTGACACACTTTCTGCACACACTGGTCTGTGCCATGCTGCACAGTGGGTGGCCCATCCATCCCATACCTCTCTTCCCAGCTTTTAAATTATCAACATCTTGTCTAAAATCTGTGATTACAATAATGTAAAACTACCACAAACTGCTGCAATATTTTCTTTATATTTATTTCATGGGTGTATCACTATCCAATCCCATATGCCACTGCAGGAGCCCTTCACTCTGACCAGCAGCACAGCAGTGAGAGGCAGATTACATCCAGACAACTGCTGGCTTTATTATGTAACATTTCTGAAAAGGAAAATGGGATTGGGTGGTTTATCTGAATGTTCAGGGGTTGGGAATGACTGGATTAAAGTTTTTTAATCACTGTTCTGTTACTGCTCCCAAGGCTGGTTAATACAGCAGAGGACAAGGGGTGTTAGAGGAAAGGGTTGTTTGCTCTAAGCTGCACTGCTTGGAAGCAAAGGTTAATATGGATCACATCCAGCTTCACCAGTCCAGTGTCTTGTAAGAAGGGAGAAACTCCTGTAAGGCTGGTTTCTTCAAAGCCATAGCATGCTGAATTAGAACACAGCTACTCTCTGAGCAGCAGGGCTACCAGTAGTTTCATTAACATCCAAGAAAATACCGATAAAATCTCCAGCAGAATTCACACAGCACATGTCCCAAGATGAAAACTTAAGTAACTCTCAACAGTAGCAGCTACATGTTTATGAGCCCTTCTGGTGTTCCGGGGAACATTTTCAAAGTACCCACCATTGTATCATTTCAAACTGCATCACAAATGTTCACTACCCGAAAAGTAAACCCTCCTGGGAAGCAGGTATCATTACATCCAACTACAGCTTGGTTTAGTATCACAAGTGATTTGATGCCTCCAAACTTCCAGTTTCAACTACAACTAGGATAACTTCCAGGGACGTGAGTGTATTTTGAAAGAAAAAGATGAATAATCCATGGGGGAAGTGCAGACAATAGCCTTTATACATGTCCATAAATCATAAATCCAGGCACAAAAAGGCTTCTCTTGGTCAGTGGCAAAATAATAAAACCCAAAATAAACCATTGTGTTTCTTCCAGAATTAGACTCTTTGCAAGTTTCTGAAAGACTCTTTTTGGTCATGGACCCAAAAAAGAGGAGAACAAGTCAGTGTCAGAGATTTGAAATGCACTCACAATCCTTATCAGAAGTACCAACTGGTTCATCTTCCAATTACTGTTTCCAGAGGCTTTTTGCAGCCTCCACCTTCCCTGATCCATATTTAGGCCTGAGCCCCAAGGTTTTGGGGCACTACAGCAAAGCAGGACCATAGCACCTCAACACTTGGCATGGTCCCAACAACAGGAATTTATCCTGGGGTTCAAGATACCAGCAGTGGGTTCAGAATGAACTCTCCAAGTCAGTATATACAAATAATTGTAACACAGACCGCAGCAGATTGAAGTTATCACTATACGGTATGCTAAAGATATTCAATTAAATTAATTCATTATATGCATAGAACTATTAATACTCACCAAGAGTCCTTGAGCAAGAAAGGTCACCACAAAAAAAATCCTGAAATTCTGGTTAAATGTTTCCAGACAAATCACATGGATACCTTTAGCTACTTTCTTTCCTAATGCACAAACTTGCTGCCTCTTTTTCCAATTTGATGGGATTGTTTGCAAATACTCTGTTTATGTGGTGATTTTTTAAAAATCTAATCACTTCAAGAGAATTAAATGCTCTTCCCTCCCTTCTTGGCTATTTGGAAAGATTCTCTCCCCATTTCAGAGACAGCCAATGTAAACTGCTGGTAAGTTTGTCAAATCACAACAATTCACGGCTATTTTAGAAAAACTGAAACAGAAAAATAGAAAATGGAGATAACAGTATTAATTTCCATCCACTTGATACTTATCCTATCTATTTAGACTTCAGAAAAATGCTGTTGTTTCCCTCAATGTTCCAACTGCAATTCAATCCTGGATGATGACTGAAGCCCTGTCACAATATAAATAAAACTTCCAGAAACACTTAGAATTGAACTAACTGCTGAAGTACAAAACTACAGAAACAAGGCCTTTGGTGCCATGCAGCTGAAGAATTGAGCCCTCAAAAAACCAGTAGCTGCTTTGAAGAGAAATAATGAAAGGTCCCACAACCCTGTACACTAAAAAATATGGGATATTTCAGTGACTCTGACAGATTCAGAGCTGTGGGCCTTTATACCAAGAGCCCTGATTCAGATGTCCATAAAGGAACAGACTTTTCTTGGTGAAAACAACTCACCCTCATCCAGATTAACCTCTTGGCACCCTCCAGATCTTGTTTTTACTTAGAGGTTTTGTGCTTGAGGTGAATTTCTGGAGACTCAAATTTCGTGCTTCACTAGCATCAGAGAAGGCTGCATGCTGAATGCATTGCCTTTGGACAACATCTTAAAAGCCAACTAACTTCTGATTTTTCCCAAATGATGCTAAATCTTGATAACTGAGAGCTGTTTTCAAACACTTCAAAGTAAGTCACAGACACCTCCAAGTCTCAGAAGACTGTAGCATGATCAGAAAGTAGACGTATTTCTCTTAAGTACTACTAAAACTAAATTGGTAAAGTGCAGGAAGGGCTCATATGATAATGAGTAAGGAATTTTTCTTGTAGCAAAAAGAGTCACAGAGACAGGAATGACAATGAAACAGAGTACAAAACAAAAAGGGAAGAAAAAAAAACAGACAGGGCATTACAGAGTCACTGGTTCATCCAGGTCGACTTGCAGGAGACTTACTACCACAAACACTTTCGTAACATGAAAATATTATCTCCATGGGAACATTCCTTTTCTCTGATGGGATTAAAACAAAAAACCACCTGATTAAAATAAAAAACAAAAACAGTTTTACGCAAGGTAGGGCAAAAAACAAAGGGAGAATCTTCACCCATGTTGAAAAAGTCTATTAATATCACCTGGAAGTTTCCATCTCAATGGAACAAAAATGTGAAAGCATTGCTGATTAAGAAATGACTATTACTATGCTTCCTCCATGACCAGTAGAAACTGTAGAAGGGTCCCTCAATATATTTCACAGAGCTCACTAGTTTTTCATGGATTTGCCTCAAATTTCAAAGAAATTTAAAGGATTTACACTCTTGAAATGTCTCTCTCAACAACAAACAGGGTTAAGAGAACCCTACGTTGCCTATTCTAAGCTTTGCACAGATAATTTTGAGCAACTTCGGCTTCTTTATTTTTTACAGAAGTTATTAGGAGAGGCCTCAGACCTCCCTGGATGCTCTGAAAGAGAAAAACTAAAGAGATCATAGACAGAGGGACGAGCTTTAACAATGCATGGTGTGGGCTGTGAGTACAGGAATGGAAACACAAGACATGCAGGGCAATGTGTCTTTCTGTGTGCTCACATAAAATATCTAAAAATTATGGACCAAAAAAAAACAACTATGGACAAAATATGCCTCCAGACCTTCACAATGACCAAGGAACACTGTCAGCAGAGTACAAAACCTCAGTGTTATTGTGGAAGTAGCCCTTAAAAAAGCAGACTCAGAAAAATTAATAAATACGTGCACAGATGAGCTGTCTCACACTGACACAGGGCATGGGGGATATTCTAAATTTGTGTCTTAGCTGTTTCTTTGTTTTCTTTTTCCTGACAGGAAAGAGGATAGTGAGAGACAGCACTGGAACCTGCCACAGTGAGGTCTGATTTGCTGTTAGGTTTCAAAGACCATTCACTGATTCCTGAACAGCAAGTACAGGTATCTAAAGGATAAGAAGAGATAAGATAAGTAAAGTTTTTAAAAGGCTGAAGGAGTTCATGCATTGAAACTCTCAGCGACTGGGAGGAAAAAAAAAAAAAAAAAGTATGAATGAGTTAGTGTAGCCCAGAACTCTGCAGAAATGCATGCACAGATTATTTATTTAACGTATGTGTTTCACACTCCTACTGTTCTGCAGCACTCTGTAAAACCTGCTGTTATTACATGCTATACTAGCATGTCTATTACTTTCCAACAAGAAAATCATTACTTTGGCCTGCCTCCTGGTCTTGCTGAGTTTTGTATAGCTCACCTGGCCATTTCAAAAACACAAGCTGGAAAATTGTCTATAAATCAGATACTTGACAGGAAAAAAAAAAAGTATTCTGCACTACTTAGCACAGCCAGAGCTGTACTGCATCAAATTCTACTGCCTGCATTTTAACAATGATATCACTTAGAAAAAATGGCACTAATATAATGGTTCAATATTCAATGTAATGAAGTGGGCTCAACAGCATTCCACCAGTCACAAAAGAGACATTACTGTCTGTCGTTTGTGAATAAACTTCCCTTTGTTGTGATTTAATCAACCTTCATTTTTAACCTGCATACATAAAACATTACATGCTAGAAGCCTTAATTACTTTGAAAAACACCTGAATAATTTAATCTCAAAGCACAGCTTTTTCCATACCAAGAACCTCAAGAAACTCCTTAAGGGCAAAAGCCTCCCAGTAATCTGTCAGCTAAATCCAAGAGCCTTTGTAGAACCAGTGAACTCATTTTCAGTGACTAAACGTTGCTTCTACAAATGCTTTTGAATACAGACTTTGTCTGCCTACCATGTGCAGTGCCTCAAGAGTAAGTCCCAACGAACCAGATGTGAAACAAGACTTGTTGGGAGGAAAACACCTCCCTGAGGTACAGAACAAGTGATCCACCAAACAGATGGAGTCACCCCACTACAGCTGGGTGGACATCACTGCACGTGCACAGCCCAACATGGACCTGCTAAAGCCACCAAACAAGTGTTTGTGTGGTTTTGTGCCTGCTTTAACCAAACCACCACACTGCATTTGCAAGGAAGAAACACATCAAGTTGCTTTCACTGCAATAGCCCATGTGATAAAAAGGAAAAAAAAAAAAAAAGTCCTTTCCTCAAAATATTTATAGCAAGTGAGATGCCGTATAACTGAAATTCTTGCTCTCTCAAGGAGAAAAAAGAAAGAAAAAAACTTGCATAGTACTTACAGCCAGATCAAGGTCCTGGCATGAGAGTTAATGTCAGGTCATGGGTGAATGCTGACCACATCCAGCCAAAGTGCAGCCTTTGAAATCCTTTCCATAGTCGCAGCTTTCAGACCCCAAAGTAAATATATATTAAGTTTCGTCACATGCTGCATGGAAATTTATAAAATTCCATACTTCAGTCTGCAACTCTTCAGGAACAGTTCTCTTTAGATCAGATATAAGATAACCTATTATTCCTTCCCTATTACAACAAAGATTTACAGTAGCACATAAAAAAGAAAGGAGGAACTTTCTATCATTGTCAAGCAGCAGAAAGGGGGGAAAAAGAGAGATGACTGTAATAAAGGTTTGGTTTGTTTATCTCGTAGGAGTTCATTTGTATCGACTATCAACAACAGTAAAACTACCAGTAATTCACTGATTCACCAAGGCAGCCCCATCATTCCATCTCCTGTAGACTGCAACCCATTACATTTCTCTGGGATATTACCTTTTTTCAAGGGCCAAAATTCAAAGTATTTTTGCTTGGGCATCTTTCTGGAAACCATTTTTCATTTAAAGATATCAAAAGGCACAGAGTTCAAAACTTACCTCAGCATTTCCATTCCAAGGGTTAAATTGCCTGCCTTGAAAAATATGCTCCTTATTTCATTTTCCTTTTCCCCTTTCTTTTTATTTTATGTACCTATTGTTTCTTGTTATGATTTGTGCAAGATCAGGCACGCATCTACAACACAGACCAGCACCTGGAAGGGATTTCTTACACTGTGTCTGTTTTCTCCCTGAACTGGTCACAGCCAGAGATCTCCCATCTCATCCATCCCATCCCTCCTATTTATGTATCTTGTCTCCACCAAGCTCACAGCCCACATTTTAGATGGTGGATATGCTGAAGTCCTGCTTTTAATGGAAATCCACTACAGTAAAATAGATAACACCATTCCCCTCATTAGGGGAAGTGGTTTCCATGTAAATGTGACTATGGCTCATTACTCCATACTCCACTGGAGCACACTAAGCACAACACAGGCAAAAAAACCCCAAAAAAACAACTATATTCCTCAGGTCTTTTGCAATTTGCTGACAATTCTGGTGTGCTGCTCCTCTCCTCCTTATTACCAGTGCAAGTTCAAGTTCCTGGAAATGATGGAAAGTCTCACAGTGGTATGAAAGCAACACTCAGTGCTGGGTCTTCAGCACCCACAGATCACTGAAAAATGGGTGAGTGGTTAAAAGCCCATCCTGTTCCACTGAGTCACACAGGATTGTGCTGGCAGCAAGGACAGAGGAGGGATTTACAGCCCAAATCTGCCTGGGTTAGATAAACAGGTAATACTAATTCTACCCAAAATCACAGAATTATGCAGATAAAATGCTGCCTTTAGCACTATGAACCACTTCAGAGATAATCATTGAAAGCTCTGCTGGATCATACCCAACATTTCTAACTATGCTCTTTATTTACCATTTTCCTGGAATAATGGATGGAGTATGGATAGTACAAGAAAATCAGATTAAATTGATTTTCCAATACAGTCTCTTTTTTTTCTACTACACAAATTTTCTAATGTGAGACTCCACTCACAGATGCAATCTGTATTGAAATAAATAAAAAACCTTTCACCTGGAATTTCCAAGTTGCATAGATGGGTCCTGAGGGTGAGTAATAACCAAATGCCATAACTCCTCAGCAGGAGCAGCACATGCATTACCCCAGACACCTGTGAGATGGATACTCCTGGCACAGCAAACGCAGACACATGGAAATGCAACATTCTGCTGTAACTGTACCCAAAATGACAACCACTGTGACCACTGTATTTTATATCATCTCAGGTTCTTGCCTGAAGGGCAGAAATCCAGACCCTTAGACAACTACCAATAACACAACCTTCCTGCAGCTCCTCTGGATTGTGAGGATACTCCTGAATCTCAGTGTTTTTCTCGCAGAAGTGCACAAATATCAGTGAGCCGGACTCATGCTGACCACAAACCACTTCACTAACAGAGCATCACATGTGAGCTGCCTCCCTATGGCTCTGCTCAGTAACATTTTAGAAAGGCAGTCAGCTTTCCCTAAACGTGCACTGGAGGTCCATCACAGGCAACTCTGACATTTCTAATTCCCAAAACAACCAAACAACAACACACCTCAAGAAATGACATTATTTCTGAAATTCCAGCCCCTCAAGGACCCACTAAAATCACACAGAAATGTTGCAACCAGCCAAGAACAGAACAAGAGCTTTTAACCCCCAATTTTGTAATCTCCATTCTTTCAAGTTAGTAGAACTCTTTCAGATACATTCACCTATGTAGAGCTAGGAAAAAAATCTGTTACAGAAGATTATATGATCCATAAACCTCCAGCCAGACTTACACTCCTTTTGTTTTCTGCTATTTCAAATTCTGAGCTTTTGTCAAAAGCATCTCTGTGAAGCTGAGACCTCTCCACCACCTGCAACTCACTCATTCGTGTCAGTGTATTTCTGTCTTGACTGGGGAGGCAATAAACACTAGTAAGTTTGAAAAATGGCAAACAATTACAAACATGTAAGAAACGGACCCAGTGTTGCAATGAAAAAAACAAAGTCATGCAATGTAGTTGTAACAGGCCTAAGCCAAGTGAAAAGAAACAAACCAAAACCATACAGCTGCTTTTAAATAGACACATGTATTCATCACCTTCTATGTTTGTTAAATCTGCAGAGCAAAGAGAGAGCAGCAGAACTGGACAGGGAAGCCATACCTGTTAAGGACCTGATTTGCACACCTGCTCTATTTCTGGAGGTTACATGGACCAGCTTCAGCCTGACCCCCAGGACCCAACACCCACTGAGAGCTGGTGCAACCCACGGGTGCTCCTAGAGCACATCAGCTTCTTTAATTTCATCCTAAGGGAATACAGCTGACAGTCCAGAACTACTCTGGGGTGCAAGACAAAATTCATCAGGGCCACTCAGGATTTGTTCACTGGAAAGTTTTTGATCCAAAATAAAAGGCTACCACTGGCTTACCCAACTGCAATGCACTGCAGGCCAAGGGGCTCTGCACTGACTCAGGCCACCCAACTTTTAGAGTAACTATGTATTTATTTAGAATTGTTACTAGACCACTGATTTAAACAGCTCTTCCTCAAGACCCAAAACTGCAGCACACCATCACTCATAATTAGGTGGACTTATGCTCAAATACTTGCTCTGAAAGACTCCCCCAGTATATCTTAAATGCTTTGATTTAACCGGGCTCTGAAGCTTTAGGATGGAAAAGGGGGAAAGGAGGTCAGCAGTCTCTGTAGCGCCAGGAGCAGAGAGAACAAACGCAGGGGAAGAATGATCAGTCACACTGGTACTGTTTGATTTACTTTCTTGCACTTGCCCAGCACTTCAAGCAAGTTTAATGGTTTTCCCATTGGCATTTGGAATTCTCTCTATACTCTCAAAAATAAAACCTCAATATTGGTCCGGTTTGTTTTTTGGAAAGCTACAAAATGCTTTTCTTTCCTCCCCAAAGGAATGTAAATTGCAAGTATTGCCCCAGGCAGTCTAAAATATGCCCCCAAAAGCTTTTAAAGAATCAGTATTTTTCTTAAATTATCACATTGTTTAATACTCCCTAATTGATTTTCTTAGGCAATATCCTCCAAATGCCAGAGGGGTTTTATCTTATCTATTTTATCTTAGAATCAGTCAAAACTATTTACAGACTCTCTACATAAATAACACATAATAAGTTATATAGCTGCTGCCAGCAGTGTTAAGAAAGATTAAAAAAGGTCTTTTAGCTTTAGCCTCAGATCTGTAGGTCATCCAATGTCCTTCCTAATGGATAAATACAGTAATTTATCATCATCAGTCACCACCAGCATTGTTCTTTTTACTATCATATATTCATGAACATCATTTGATGCAGCTGAGTGAAGCGCAAAAGAAGTGCATGATTAAAGTGGAAAGGGACAGAGTTGGAGACATCCGAGATTTTGTGACTTGAAATATGACACAGGTCCCATAAGACTTACAAAGACAGTGTCAACAAGTTACAGGTACCTGCTGGCAGGACACAGGCAGGTGTGGCAGCAGGTGAGACTGCCTGTCTTGAGATGCAATGTTCAAGAAAGTGAAATATGTGAAATGCAAATTTGCACACCTACAAGTCCTTCCATAAGTCAGACAAATTTCAAAACCCTATTAGTTAAAGAAAAAAAACCCACACCAAAACACAACAACAACAACAATGATATCCTCTAGGGATCACTTACTGCATTATTTACTACCACCATGGGAAGAGAGTCTGTGGTCACATTTGTGTGTCACTAACACATGCATATGATCTCCAAATGCCTCCAAGTTATTAAAAAGTGCTAAAATGATGGCTTTCAAATTTGAGAATAACGTCAAACAGAATCTCTGTTTGCTTAAAGAGTTCCTCCCTCTTGTTAATTATCAAAATAGCTTGCCTGAAGTAATGCTTTCAACTGGAAGATGCTGGAAAAAAACATGGACAGAGTTTTTAAAAATAGCTAATACAATAGCTATGTTCAAATATCTGAGGCTACTATGTAACATACAGCATACCTGCAACTCTTTCTAACACAGAAGAGCAAAAAAGATTGCCCTGTTTCACAGCTTTTGATTTACTGCATTAAGTAATCCCTTTAATCCACCTGCAAGCAGAGGGCTCTACACGCTGGAAAGTCAGGTGCTGTATGATGCTGCCCAGGTTCCCACAGGCTGCTCTGCAAGCAAGGCACACTGCAAAAAGGCATCACAGAATCACAGAATCACAGAATGTGTAGGTTGGAAGAGACNAACCATGAGAGGAAAGTACCAAGAGCAAGAGAGCATCAGCATGATCACCCTGCCCTGTGTCCACCAGCAGAGATCTCTTTGTGGTCGTGCCCCAGGGCAGAGGCTGGATAAAGCACTGGTGAAGTTTTCTGCATTAGGAAAGTGAGTTTCTGACACTCATCGGACACTCATCACTTCTGAATTTGAGAGGCACAGAGAAACACCCTCATGTGCTCTGCAGACACTGAAAAACGTGTGTGGCTCAAGTTCCTCGACACTGCACACACTCAGAGCAGGCACCAGATTGTCACCCTGATTTTTCAGCCTTCTGATGTTTCACATTCCTGTACTAGAGTTTCTCACGCATTGTAACATAAACAAAGAATGATGTTTTGTAAATAATGCATTCCTTCTTGTGGGAGGCCAAATTGATGAACTTCTAGCTTGACCAGTGGGGTCAGAGAGGTGTCAACCTCGTCCCCCAATCGCTGGTCAAAGTCCAAACCCTATTTAAACCCAAAACCCAAAATAAACTTCCCTTCTTTCTTGTCTCACAGCTAAACAGTGTAAGTGTCCTTCTTTTTTGTCCATCAGATGACACCAGATGTCACAGACAATGATGTTCCTCAACATCAGCAGCATGTCACCAAACATGAGATCCTGCTGCCCCCTGCCCCACGGAGCTCAGAGAAGAAGCCAAGAACTGCAGTGAAGATGGAAGACAAAGCTTCAGGTTTCTCGTGCCAATCACCACAACTGGGTACACGGCTGCACTACATCAAAACAGTCACCAGGCAAAGAGAAAATTAATAAAGGCCACATGTACTGTTTGAAGGATGACACATCCTGTGCCTTCCTCAGGAATCTGGATCCTGAACAATATTACAAACCACCACAGGTAATACATTTCCCTATAAGCTTCTTGTGCAGCTGGTCACACAGTCAACAGATATTGCAAGCCTGTAATCCCCCTTACTGGATCCAGCACAGAGATAGGTTTGGCCTCTGTGTAGTATAAGAAAAAGAATTTAAATGTTTAAGTTAATTCAAATTAACTATTCAAAATGATAGCTCTTTATGAAATATTCTGGGCATAATAATATAACTTTATTTCACCACTACTATTGGCTTTTCTTACCTACTGTTTGTGACATTGTGTTGAACCTTGTTGAAAGCAGTAAGTTGGGTAGAGCATCACAACAAATCAAAGTAAAAGTTCCACTAGGCTGGTGAGCAGGAAAAATGCAAAGTCACTGTGGATTATGGACTAGAACTGGATTTCTTATTTCAGCCTGAAGCCAGCTCTGAACACAAACAAGAGTTGGGGACATGGACTTGACCACCTGACTAAATCTTTCAAGTACTGGAACTGTTGTATGTGATTAAGAGTTCAAGTTTTTGCCTGACCCATCAAGCTCAAACTGATCTGCGTGGGGCAAGGTGAAGTCCTTTCACCTTCATAAAACCTCATTAAGGTGTATATTGCTCTGAACAGACACAGCTATCCATCAATATTTTTCTCACTACAAGATCAGAGTCTGGTTTTAGGAAAAAAGAGGCAAAGCAATGAAGAAAGACAGAAAAATAGAATTTTGGCACTAGTCACCAAAAAAATACAATGCAGGTAACTGTCTTTTGTTCAGATGTACTTTTAGAGTGTACCACTTGTCTGGTGACAACACAAACTGGTCTTGAGACAGAAAAAGTCCAGTCCTGAAATCAAGACAGTCAACAAACAGTTGCCAGTTGTCTTTGGTTTTTTACTAAATGCTTACCAAATAATGTGCCAATTTAGTACAACACAATGTCTGATTTGACCTAGCCTGTTTTAAGAAAAATAATGTAGTAGATTCTAAAATTATATACAGAAAAAAAAAAAAAAAAAAAAAAAAAAAAAAAAAAAAAAACCCAAA
>VXBB01012525.1:505875-553073 GCA_013399915.1 Illadopsis cleaveri
GCTGGGTAAAAAAAAAAAAAAAAAAAAAAAAAAAAAAAAAAAAAAAAAAAAAAAAATCTGTTGATGTAGTCTATCCCAGAAACAGAAGTATCTAGAAAAGAGAGGAATAATTAGAAGACAGTTCCTTACTGAGCAATATTCCACTCAATTCCTATCAGCACAAGTAAATGCAACCAAGCATTTCCAAAATAAAAAACAACATCCCAAATGAACTCTGCGTTTAGACTGCACCATGGCTGAAATTTCAGTCCTCGTTCTGATTATGGAGACCAGATACTTCATTTGGATCTAATTCTGAGACTTCTCAGTTTGGCAGTCACTCCAGCACTTCTGCTCAATAAAGAAGGTGGCAGAGACACTTGAGGGTACTTGAAGTCCTAGAGTGTGATTTGAGGCAAAAGAGAGCTCTTCCCTCTCAGTACTGTTATCAAGAATCTCTAATTAGAAGCAAAGCCTGTAAAGAAAAATGCAGACAGTGGGAAAATAATACAGTTGAAGACTTAGAAGGAGGCATTGAGAAGTGTTACAGAAAGTTTGGGATTATTTTTAACCTTGAGAACTGGGCACAAACCTCAGACTTCCCAAGTGTGCTGACACTGTCCTCTCAGGAGACTTAGACAGGACCACATATTGACACACAGGTACTTTGATTCCAAATAAATATCTAAAACCCAGCCTCAGCATCATTACTCATCTGGGAGCTACATTCAGAAACCCTCTTGAGGATTTCGACAGGCTATTGGGCAGGAGAGGCAGATAAAGATTTGCTGATGCTTCTAACCCTGGAGAATCCAGTAGGCTTGAGGAAAAAAAATGCTATTAGGGAGTAGAGCTATCCTTCACATTACACCCCTAAGCTAGGCTGATACAGTGAGAAAAATCACAGAGATGGACAAAAAAGGGGAATATTATGAAAGTCTGAAACTCTCAGGCCAGCTATTTGGTTGGGAAATTGAAACAGAATTATAGGAAAGGAAAAAAGGGAGCCCCCAGTTAAATATCTAAGGTAGTGATATGTTAATGCCATGAAAATGAAAAAGAGCTGCAAGAGGTTTAAATTTTTGCACACAGTCAACAACGTGAGCAGCACTACAGCATTAATGGGATGCATTGTGGAACTGGGATTTTGCTGTGAAAGGGCAATAAATTGTTCAAGAGAAGCAGGACAAGGGAAGAGGGAGGTGCTGCCTCTTATCAATAACACGTCTGCTGGTTCTGAAGTCTGCAGTTCAACCAGCCAGGGGGAATTAATGTCTCCTTGAATGACTGCATAAAGATAAAAGGAACCACTACTAAAGGTGCTGTACTGCAGGGAGTCATTCTTTCCCTCTTTAACCTTGAAAATCAAGCACAAGCCTCAGGCTCCACAAACATCCTGAGATTCATGTCTATGTATCGATGGGAGTAATGTGCAGACACACCCTCAGGATGGATAAGGCAGCAGGAAGGGGTTTTATTACACAATTTATGTCAACTTTCTGAACACACTGGGGACACTATTTTGTCCTCCAAAAGGAAGGAGAAACCACTAGGGAAATAGAAGGAACATAAAAGAGCTGGTTAAGAATCTAAAGTTGTAAAGTTATTCCGATGAGAAGATTAGGGAAAAAAGAGAGGAAGGTGAAAGAGAGAAGTCTTCTGCAAAAGCAAACTTCAAAAGAAGAAGGACAAAAGGAATAAGGCTGTTTCCAGTACTCTTGTCACACACAAAAACCTGAGACTAGTTAACTATATACTCACCAATTATGAAGATGAGGACATATGAATAAAAATATAAAGGAAATAAACAAATAGATAAATCAACATCCCAATCAACATATCAATCTCACTCAGAAGTATTTGCGGCTTCAGCCATCTCTGAACTATTAAAGAGAAATCTCTGAGAAGTTCAAAAAGACTGGGTAATTCTGGTGGATTGGAGAATGGCAAAAACTTTAAGGAAGGGGAGAATAAAGTACACACAAGCAGCTTAGTCGTTAGGTCTTAGAAAAGAAAAAAATAGACATACAAAACTGAGGTTTATAGACAATGAGGTGATTAAAAAAAACCAGCATTAATTTATACAGACAAGATAATATCCAGCCCATCTATTTTCACTCAACCAACAAACTAGGGGTAATCAGGACAAAGTGCTGCAAGACTTCAAGAACAATACCACATGATTTTCTTGTAAGAAAATTAGATTTAGATGAAATTATTGTTGCACAGCTGTTTGACAAGCTGTGTGAAATGTCAGTTCTTAATACTGAATTGTCAAAAGGGGAAGCATTTTCAATTAGGAACTCTCAGGGACTTTTCATGCAAGTCTATCACTATTCATCACTATTTCAGCTACTGGAGTGTTCTTACAGACAGTTAAGAACAGAATCAGAATTGGAAACAGGCTGTAAAAACGATCCCAAATCAGCAATGTGAAACTCAGCAAAGAAGTGTGTGAAGTGCTACCCAGAGCAGAGCTGAAATCTGTGCAGGAAAATGACAAGAGGATGAACTGCAGCCCAGAGTTTGCACAGGAACATTGTCCCATGATCTGTCTTGCTGTGGTAATCATAAAATATTGGAATGTCCTCAGCTGGGAAGGACCAACAAGGGCAGAGTCCCTGAGCCATGAGCTAAACAGGACTCAGCAGTCTCATGCTGTTACCCCAAAAAACACTTCTCAGTCCTGGGAGAGATGAAGACCAGGGCTTTTATATATATGCCAGCAAACCAGTATTTGATCTGATTAATATTGATCTTGTGGGTCTGTTGTTAATTTTGGTTGCTGCACTACTAAAAAAAAAAAAGGGGGGGAAAAGAAAAAAAAACAAGGAGGGGAGCAACAAGAGGAGTAATTAGGAAAGTCTGAGATCAGAGGAGAAGTTAAAGAAGTTTGATTTTTTTAATCAAGAGAAAACATGATTAGATTTAACTTCCCTGAATCTGGTTAATCTCCCAGTACATGAAAAAGTGTTAAAAGATAGTGGACACCTGGGTTTTTTCAGAAGCCTGTTCTGGAGCAAAATAAGCATTTTCACCACAGAAACCACAGGAATGCTTCAGGAGCATGACTCTTTCTGATAATAAGGAATTTCCTTCATTACCAACTGGATCTGAATTGACCCGGTACTGCCAGAGGTGGTTTCCAGGCACTCCAGGGAAGGGGCAAGAGGAATTTGAGGATTTCCCTCAAACCCTCAATTTCCAGGTGCTTGGCATTCCCTTCCCTTTCTGTCCCACACTCATCTCTGCACGGCAGCAGGGTTCGGGCCTGAATTCACTTTTCAGCCACCCAACCTGCTGTATAAATAAACCCAATGACACTTTACCACATACCTGGAATTAAGCACACGCTTAAGTGCTTTGCTTAACAGCAATATACTTTAAGGACATACATTAAAACTCTGCAAACTGTGTCTTTATAGCTTTCCAAAGTCATTACAACGGTGACATGGGTCTAAATTATGGCTACACAGAAAGGTAACTGCCTTCTATGAGAAAGAGACCTGGAAAAGGGGAGAAGAGTGCAAGACTGCTAATCTTCATTTTCTACCTTCACATTATTTTCAGAGCAAACTGATGAAAATGATAGACTTCTGCATAGTCCTGTTCTCAGAGAAATCAATTGTGATTTTATCTTCAATCTCATTCATCCAAATATAGGTGACTTCAGGCTGTAGCACTCTCATACGCACATGGGAATTTAAAAACAAGCTGTTCACACCTGATCAAAGCAGATTTATGCAATGTACTCAAATGTAATTTTAAAGCAGAATGAATGGGAGGACTTTTTAAAGATTTGATGGTGTTTAATTAAAAAAAAACCAAACCACTTGATGGTTGCCTCAATGCTACCAGATATGACTGGTCTCATAACAAGTTTTTCTTGCAGAAAAGAAAAATATCTATGAGTCCATGTGTTTTTATATTTTCTTGTCTGGATCCCTTTTCCACTCCTATGAAACATATCCTTATTCTGACCTTTTTGACACATTGACAGATATTTCAGTTTAGTCAACATTAACTGTCTGATCAAAAGACCTTCAACAAGACAATCTCTGTGTTTGTTTATACAGTGGCAGGTAAAAGACAGTGCAGGACTGTAATTTACTATATTACCAGTCGCTGTGCACAACCTTTTTTTTTTTTTAATTGCATATTTTATGGTATGCTTAAACTGTGTTTAATTACTTGCTGCAGAGTGAAATCTTCACAAGGTTATTCTGTATCACACCTTTCAACTTGACTTTATTTAAAAGGAGATATCTTATTATCTTCCTAATCTTGAAGCACAGTCTACCACGTGAAGAAAATCATATTTAAACACAAAGACTTAGACACTATTTTTTCGAAAATCTGTCACCATTGGATTTTCATGGAAAGAAAGATAGGAAGGGAAAGTCGTTATCTAAAAAACAGACTGTCAGAAAATTATTAGTAATTCTTAGTGTTCATACAGTCACTGTTAAAAGTGACATTATCAGTGACGTGTCATCAAGAAGAAGAATTGCAAAGCCACAAAGAAGACAAAGTAATTTGCAAAAGCACAGTAGCCCATCACAATGATGCCAAGATAGCTTTAAGTGATAGAAATTCTATGTACGTTCATGCACTAAAGAGTCTAAAATACCTCTGGGGTCAGGTCAAAATTTGACATATTTTTAAAAACATTAAAGATATTTAATGAGTGAAAATCAGTGTTTGATGACACATCCAAAATGATTTATTTCCCACTGAGGACTTGTCCTTTTTTATCATTTCTTGCCCTAAAAGTAAATTAAAAAAACCAATCACAGTTTTAACAGAAGTAACTATCCACTGTTTCATTAAACTTGAACAGCTTGAAGTCACATTTTGGAGGTGGTTAATAAAATTATTTCAATAGGGTTTACACCACCTTATCCAGCAGCCACAACATTCTACAACATTTACCTCTGAAAGGAGAAAGAAACAATTCCGAATAATTCTGATTGATTTTGTTTCTAGTGCCTACGCTGGATGACAATCACCAAAGTTAAAGTGTTTTCCAGACTCCTGCATTTCCTCAGGATAACTCAGTGTCCTCCAGCCTCAACCAGCACAACTTGGAAAGCAACAGTCAAATATTCAGAATATTCAGACAAAGAGAACTTCCAAATCCTGCCAGCAAAAGGTATTTTGCATTGGTGCTTATGTCAGCTTTCAAGGGCAGAATTGGGCACCTCATCACAACAGAAATTGCAAGGCTGTGAATGCTAATTGCCTGAAACTATCCAGATTCAAGGGGCCCCCAGCTCTCCACAGGGTTGGTTAAAAAATTCACAGTTTCAAAGTACATTACTGAAGCGTCAACCCGCGGTGCTTGGTCTGGAACCGCCTGAGGAGAAGTACAGTGGCAGATGTGCAATATGTAGAGTTTTAAAGCACAATTATCAGACTTAGAGGTTCAGTAAGTCTGGGAGCTGGAGCTGGCTTGGTGCCCTTGCAGCACTGGCAGCTCTGGGACAGTGTTCCACATCCTGGTACCCTGTCTTGGGTTATGTAACCANCTTCAAACCACTACATACCCTTACAGGACTATGGCCAAGCAGACACCTCTCTGCACCTAATCCTTGACTTTCGTACCAAAAGACAGAATAGGTGTGAAGTTCTTTTGTCTTCCTAATCTCCATATAAAATAATCCACCCTTCATAACAAAAAGAGGGGGAAAATGGGAACAAAACTGAATTTCTGTTCTGAACTTCCATTCTGTTAGTGCTCCTGAAAGAACACTACATTTATTAAACCTTTCTTAAGAGCTTGTCAAGTAGACCAATAACTACATTAGAAAATAAAGCTGCAGATTTCAGGATCAATTGCTGAAGTTTTGCTAACTTTGTTCTGTTCCAACACGACAAGTTGTCTGCTGGGTTGGCCTCCGCGGCACTAAAAGGTGCCCATTTTTGCTACAGCTCAGTTGTTTCTCATTTCTGGAGAATAAAGAGAATAATCTATGTTAGCCCTTCACACTATCTCTCCAGTGAATGTTCCAGTGAATGAATGCTCCTGTTCATTTTGTGGTATTGCAAATGCCAAATATTGAGCCTGCTTTGCTGTTTTCCTGCATTTTTTGCAATCATTGACGTCTCTGTAAAACAACCAACACACACATTTATGGTAACTCTTCCTGTGAATTCTGCAAGGTGTAAACAAGGGGATAATCAAGCCCACAACCTAAAGTTATTATTCCTCCCAAATTGCTCTATTAACTTCTAGCTTCTTCCTATGCTTGAAAATTATTGCTTGTTGGTAGAGAATTCTACTTCAAATTTAAAAAAAAAAAAAAAGGAGAACAAAAGAGAAGCAATCCAGTCTTTTGCTAGCATGTAAAAAATATCAATAATTTTATATTTCCATATAAAGATCTGATTAACATAGCTCCAGCTTTATAAAAGATGACAGATAAAAGATACTGGGGAAACCAGTATCTACCACAAGAAGAACAAATCCTAATAGTGAAAGCAGCTACCAACTTGTTGTACAGGACATATTATAGGATGTAAAAAAGGAACATTCATTTTTGAAGGAAATTCCAAGCCAAAAGGCAATGGAAAAGCAACATTATGTGGATGAAGCCTTTCCACATTGTTGTAAAAAATAGATTATATCAGCTCACTGACAGCAGCCACAATGTATGGCCATAGAGCAATAATGATACGGTCTAGGAAAACCCAGCCCTCCATGAAAGATGCATGCCAGGGATTTTTATCTATGGGAAAACCAACGCGCAACAAACAAATTGAATGCATAAATCTCCAAAGACCCTGAAAATTTGGAAAGCATCAGCAGAGGCAAGCGTAGAAACAATGAAAAAATGAGTCCATATGAGTCATTCATTACAACGACATTAAATCCTAAGAAAGGGTGACAGCACCAAAATATTTCATTTGAGAGCAATTCTAACTTCCTGAAGAAGATTTAATAAATGGTCATTTAACAATAGGATGAAATTAGTACCATAACCTTTAAATAAACATGCCAAAAAACACAAGTTTCCAGCACTACTGCATGAAGGACTACCTGTAGGAATGTACATGGTAAGCAGTATATTTTTGCCCTGATTTTTATGGAAAAAACACTCTCTGTGGACATTATAATGGACAAAGATGTGTTACACATCAGTGCATGAAATGGTGTGGGGTTTAACCTTCCTTCCAGTTCTGAAAAGAATGTTAATATTCACACATTTTCATGACCAGTCTCAACAGACTGGGCCAAAAGAGGGAAAAGAGAAATTGGAAGCTAGAACATGAGATAAAACAATGTATCTGATGAGTTGTGACTTCATTTCAAAATACTGACAATAGTGGACTTCTGATCAATGAAGCTATTGCAGGAAATCAGCCTGTAACTACCACTGTTGGCACAAAAAGCTAACAGAGCCTGCCTACAGCCAAGATACAAGAATTCTGCATATATTTATAGTGACTCTTAAATTAGTTACTGAATGCTGAAATCACGGAAAAAGAAATAAAAAGATGCATTTGGGTTTCTTGCTCTAAGGCCTGAAGATACAGAATGTCATGTGGGATAGATGTGATGTCTATCATATAGACAGACATGCAGGTAGATTTCCTTTTATGAAAGAAAATACTCTGTTTCACAACTCTAAACCAACAGACACATTCCAAGATTTTCTAGCAATGGGCAAACCCCACAATTAATAGAAGCAGATTATACAAGAAATAATTTCTGAGTGTTTTTTAGACTAAGGGAGTAAGAAAAATTCATAACACTTCACTTCTTGAGACACAAGCAAAAATATTTGTGAAGTATTACATCTACATTATCTGCTCCATGAAATTACAAGTTCATAGGTAAAGTTTGTCCCTCACAGATGGCAAACTTCATTCCTCTCAGAGGAAATCTCAGGTAATCACACCAAAATACCAAAATAGAGCAGCAAAAGGCCACACCTTGATCATAGAAGGTCTGAGAATGATGCAAATGATGAAGCTAAACATTGTGCAATTTGTGCATAAACTCCAAGTGGTAACTTCACAGACCTTTCTCTTTTACTATGGGTGAGCCCCTCCAGGACTCATGGCACTAGTACATGTAGGGGCCATTTATTACAGAGAAAAGAAAAGCAACTATTTCCCCCTAAATTACTGCGTGGTCCTAAACACACTGCAAATCTTCAACTTAATTTAATGTTCTTATTACACTTACAGGAAGTGGCTAATTATGTGGGTAATGTTTTCAGTTCTGTTTCATTAAATAATGTTCAGTATTTATCTCCAGATGGGTTAGGTAAGCACATAAACAAACCACAGTAATTTACATCATCCCAATGTGAAAAGAAAGAAGACATCAGAGATTATTTAATAAGACAGAAGATCCCTGTGAACCCAGCATCACAAATAAAACTACTTTCACACCATTTACATCAGATACCATGCTGATGCCACGTAGTGAAGACAAAGACTCAAAAAGGAGCCTGAAACACTCTATTCACAAAGTCCTTTTGAAGTAACCATAAATGATATAGAATATTTATTCCCTTTTCAGGTATACTAATCCAAATCACATGATTATGGTTTCTTTCTTCAGAACAGGTTGATTTATCCAAGGGGACACTACGAAAAAGAATAAATATTTCACAAGTTTTAGCTTTCGAGAAAAAATTTTAGAGCAAATATGAACATAAATTTCAATCATATCTACTGTAATGGCTTCAAACTTCTTCAAAAAATTTGTCAAAAGCTCTTTTGGTTTTGAAATTAATTTGCCACACATATTTGTTCCTAAAAACATGTTGGTCTTCCCAAAGATTTTGTTAGACTAATGAAAAAATGTGCTGTTAGTGATAGAGATCTCTCATTAAAAAAAAAAAACAACTTTAAAAAATGACAAGCTGCAATCTCATTATGATTTTTTAAAATGAGAAATACAATGGGATTCTCTAAATGTAAAGCCAAGAAAAAGAGCTAAATGAGTCAAAATAAAAACATTATCTTAGCAATTTCATTTTACTTAACTGGAACAAATAATTACATTTGAGGAAAAATTACCTCCAAAATTGTTACTGAAAAGGACATATGCCTATTGAAATTATTTGGTTCCAACAAAACTGAATTTTCTGATTAAAAATTGTCATTTGGAAGCATTTCACTCAATCATTCCTAATTCAAAACCAGCAGCCTTTACTTAAGCATCTTCTAAATGTTTAGTCTACTTACTGAACTAAGGGGCAATTTTACTGATCAGAGTTTATCCTGGGGATATTCCAAAGAAAATAAATAGGGAATTAATTTATCATGCTGTTTATAATGACAAAGTGTTGGCATTTGTGCCAATATCACCTGTACATTGCTAGTTGTGGTAGCTTAGTTATAGCTAATAGATATTGAAAATATGCCACTGATCAATCTTGGATATCTTCCATTGGTATATGCATTTTATTCTCTGGTAAAAAAAAAAAAAAGCCTTATAGCATTGCACTTGCTGAAAGCAACTGCCTACTTAAACTATTCTCAAATTATTCAATATCTTTTATTATTAGGAACTCATTAGGGAAACTATTCCACAAAGTTTAAAACTTCTTCAATGTTTAATTGCATTTTTGATCATTAATTACATCTGCAGATAGACAGAACTTTTTAAATCTTAATTTTCTCATTTAAGTTTGAAATGGAGTTTGCTGCCCAATAAATTTTATTTTAGTGGAAAGACAAGGCCCATGTATTGATGAAGCTTTTAAAAGAAACCCACAGCTCAATCAGAATAAAATTCTATTTATCTACCATTTCATAATACGAGAATGAAAAAGTCATCTTTGTAGCTGAAATTTTGAGTTCACTGGAAACCATCTTTAAGATTTATTATTTATAAATTTTATAATAGAAGCTATGACACGAAGACTTTTTATTTAGAAATATCTGCTACAGAAGAACAGCCACTGAACTCGTTAGTGAAAGGAGAGACGTTCCTGTCCTTTATGTCCACTACAAAAACAACAGTGAGGGGTACAATGCAAACATTGGCATGTGGGCTTGATGATCTTGGAGGCTTTTTCCAAACTTAACAGTTCCATGATCCAGTGAGATCTCATGGTTTGTGAGTCAGTCTGGTGCAAAGCCCTTCCACCCCCAGATCCTGAGGGACAGGGGCTCCTTTCCAGCTCTGGGTCTGTGAAGGTTTACAGGGCACACTCATGGTAAAGCACCAGCATCCCACACCTCCTCTGCTGAAATCAACACTCTTCTCTTCTGGCTTAAATGATCTGTGCTGTGCCTTCACAGACAGGCTGTGACTGGAGAAAAATGATCCTGACATTGTTGGGTGCTGGCAGGGTAAGAGTCTGGCTGATCTGAGTGAGCCCTCTGCTCATGGACACATAACTCACTGTGCAATGGACCCGTTAAACCACAACGTGGGGAAGTCTCTGAGATGACAAACAGCATTTTATTCAATTCAGCAACAAACAAAAATGCTTTTGGTTTTGTTTTCAAGTAACATTTACCATAGATCCTTTTTTTAACCAGTAAGAAACTTTCCTTCTTCATTTTCTTTTCCCTCCTTACCTCTATCATTTACAATGTAAGTAATTTGAATTATCCTATCTGGTCCTTGTTTAGTTATGTTCCTTTACTTGCAGAACTGTGTTATTTCCCAATATGGCTTATTAAGGAAGTTCAGGCTTACAAGCAACAGATCTGAAAATATTAAATGTCACATTACTTTAATTATGATAATTTTGAAAATATAATTAACAAATACTATTTATGACAGAAACTATTCTGTTAAATTTAGATGATTATCTGGAAGGGTCAGATGTAAGAAGTTCAGCTGGAAGCAGATGGAGAAAAAGGGAGACCAACTTGCCCATAATATTTCTAGAGAAGGAAAAGGTGATGAACAGGCAGCCAGTTGTGTATATCACACTCCTGTGGTTATGACAGAATCAGAAATAAAGGCTTCATGCATTCCCAAGAAAGGAAAATTATAAATAATTGGGTGATACATTAAAATAACGGACATGAGGGATGCTCAGTACTAGGAAGGCTCTGCTGTGTGTGCTTGGTTTTCATGTCCCTATTTAGGTGCCACAAAATGATGTAAGGTTTATAGATGGACATTTTATTTACATTTGCACTTTGGAGGTTTTTTAATTATTCTTAGTCTTACCAAATTGTAGCATTATTTCAGTGTTCCTGCTACAGTTAGGGTATGAAGATAGAAGACTCTGGAATAATAAAAACAAACTCCATGGGACTTCATTCCATGTCATCTATAAATACAAAATTATTTTGTGCATTTTTACCAAAATGTATTTGGAAAAACAGCTGCCTCAAGTCAGACAAACCTAGACTTCATTTTTGACATGAATTAATCCAAAACCAGACAATTATTTTAGATAACAGCATTAAAAAAATTGTTCAGGATTAGATCAGAATAACATAAACAGACCATTTTTGATGGGTAGCGTTGAGAATATTTTTGTGACAGATATATAATTCCTTCTTTTGTGTGCAGAAGCCCCCATGGCTGATAAGTAAAATTAAGGCAGCCATGTACATCTTAGTCACAAGTTTTTCCTCCTGCTAGGAGTACCTCTGAGGATATTTCCTTTTACTTATCAAAAAGTTTTTAGGCAATTTGACTTATTTTGATATTCTCTGTAGCGTCAGAGCTCAGACAGCTCAAACTTAATGCATTTTAACAGAAATATTAAATGGTTCACTGAAAAACACAAAAATCTTTACTAGATCCCTCTTGCTCTTGCAGCTCTTATGTCTGCAGAACCCAGGGCTGCCAGTGCCCTTCCTTCACTCATCCCCCACACCTGAGGACTCACAGAGTCATTTCTGCACCCAGCCCTCTCCCTGTACTCTGATTTCCCTCCTTTTATGAATCCCAAGTGTTGTTTTTCCCCTGACCTCCCTTTCCAGGAGAGAAAGGACTGCTTATCAACAGCTTCCAAGCTGCTGATCTCACTGTCTCTGACAGCCTCACACCACTCCTGTCATTTATCCACAGGCATTAAACCATAGAGTCTCCAGCTGGTGCAGCAGCACTTTGTCCTAAAGAAATAAACAATATGTTTTCAAACCCAGAGATGGCTGGGACCTGTCCTGACTGACAAATAGCATTTCCTTGGAGGTGGCATCTGACAATTAAATAGGGCTAATTTCTGAAGATCCTGCTTCATTAAGGATTATTAAGAGATTAACATTTAATCCATTCCAGTGCATAAATGATGAGGGTGTGGGTAAAATATTGAATCTCATTCCTTTGGGTTTTAGTACTTGGGGAGAATAATTGCTAGTAAAAGGGATAGGTTAATGGTGCACCTGTCTGCTAGTTGTTTGGTTTTCTATATAAAACAAAACAAAACAAAAAATCAGACTTAACTGAGTAAGAAGTCTAGAGTATATGAACAAAAAAATCCTCAAAGGTTGCTGATCTTCCTCACACTTCAGTGTTTATGGAGATTTTGAATCCTCAGATGATCTTCCTGCCTTTCCTTAGGAACATATCCTACTCCTAATATAACTAATGATTTGGCTATTTAAAAATATCTCACCTTGCTTTTGAGTTTAAACATGACAGATTAGGCATTGGAAAACACTGCTTTGAATAAGTTTTGCTGTTTGCCTTGTGAAAGTAAAAAGAAATACTGAAGTAATGCTTGTGTCCCTGATTCTTTTAAAAATGAGGCTTTAAGGGAAGAATAGTGAGAGCTGGATTCTTTCCAATGGTCTTGTTCAGCACTTTGGCACACAGAGATAACACTTTAAAGAGAGGAAGCAATGGTAATGATTCCATTTGCTGAGGAAGCTTAATGTTATTTGAAAGCATGACTCCTGTGTTTGTAAATACACTCTGATCATGATTCTGTGCTCACTCACACCCAGCACTTCTGTAGTTATGCTCTGCTTTAACACTCCTCTCCAGAATTGCTCCACAGCCATTCCTGCTCATCCATCCTCCTTATTTTAAATAAGGCACAGTACAGGATGAAACAAGCCCCTGATGACTGTAATAAATGCCAGGTGGATGCTAAGTAAATATCCAGCATGCAGAGCAGTGTAGGTGCACTTGCAGCTCCTGCAGCAGAACACAGTTTGACAGAGGCAGTGCAAGCACCAGCACCACTTGTGAAGACCTCCTGGCATAGCTGGTCCATCTGTGATCAAATCCAGGAGCTCCAGACACCTCTACAGACACAGATGAAATCTGTACCACCAGATCTTCATTACTGATACCCTCTTAATTGGGTCACTGCTCTCTACAAGTACCTGACAGGAGGTTGTAGCAAGGTGGGGATTGGTCTCTGCTCCCAAGGAGCCAGAGAAAGGGAAAGAAGAAACTGCCCCAATATGGGTTTGGGTTGGATATTTGGAAAAAATTATTCACTCAAAGGGCTGCCAGGCATTGGAACAGGCTGCCCAGGGCAGTGGTAGATTATTTCTGGGGGTATTGGAGAGGTGTAGGTGTGGTGCTCAGGGACATGGGTAGTGGTGGAACAGTTGAACAATTGGACTTGATGATCTCAGAGACCTTTTCCAACCTAAATAAATCCATGATGGTGTTCTGGGATACTATCAGGAAGAGTCATTAAGTCCAGAATGAGCCCATTTGCAATCCAATTTCTTGATCTGTAGGGTTTGTGTTGCATTTTATTATAATAATTCTCTTTTCCTTAATTCCTGGCCACCAGTAAATATTGCTGCCCAGTTTGTCACCAGAGTTGGGTTTCAGCCACAAACTTTCACTGCCTAATGTGCCAAATCCTGAGAATTTGGAACCTATTTAAAACTCAAAGTCAACTGTAGGCAAGTAAGGGATGCCAACAGCTGGTGGCAAAGTACTTCAGACACAAAACAATTCACTACAATGTTATCTTACTTAAATTTAGGAAGATTTTTAGTATCTTTTAATGTTTGTAATACATATATTTTTTTATCCACAACTGTAAACTCAGTGGAAAAGACAGAAGTTTAGCAGAAACCCAGGAAAAAGGGAAGGAATGCTTCCTTTCAAGTGTAAAAGCAGAGTGGCTATTCCTGTGTTCCAAGGACTAACAGTTGGACACAAATGTACTGGAAAATGACAGAAAAATTATTTATTCATCAAACTTAATGCCAAATTCCTTTTGTTTTTTTTTAATATAATTTGCATTTTTAGTAAGCCAATGAGGTGATTTCTGATACAAGATGATTGAATAATTAAAATGCTCAATTACAGCCAGAAATACAAGGAGGCATTTGAAAAACAGAGTCACAAGAACACTGAGCAGAAGATTTTCACACAAACATACCCCTTAAGCTGCTGTATTTCAATGGGGAAGGAATATTATCCCTCTTCAAGTATTAGAAAAGGTGTAGGAGTAGAGATGGAGAAGGAAAGAGACCTTTCAAAGGAGAACACTCTCAGTGAGTCCCTGCTGTGGTAAGGAGGAGAAAATATCCTACTCCTTTTCAAAGACTTCAGACAGGCATTTGTGTGTTCTGGGCCCATTTATCTGCTTGTAGGATCCCGGGAAAGATGAGAAGTTGTGGGGAAAGAAAAATTGGTGGACTTTCAGGGCTTTTTCTTACCACCCACTCTTGTACAGCTCACAATACGTAGAACATTTTTTACTACATGCTCTTCCTATCTATTTTGCCAGTGCCAGCTAATAAACCTCAGTCATTTTCTTAGCTGCCTACCTGGCAAGATGGAGAACAGTAAAAGCCTGCACAGGCACTGTCAGACTGACTGAATAGGTGGGAAAACGGTAATGTTTTTTTGTCAGAACTGAATTTAAACTTCCAGCAAATCTGAAACCTCAGGTGAGATGTTGAGATGATTTTCTGAAGTCCTTTTTTTTTTTGAACACCCACCTCCCCCTCGGTTATGCTGAACAGATAATAAATCCCTGTCAGTCTGTATAGCCTCTGTAGCACTAAGGAACTTTTCCATATCTACACAGAGCTCTCTCAAGGCTAGACAGGAGAATAATTAGGTATTCCCAATAATTTGGTAGGCTCTTTAATTATCTGTTTTCTTTCCTCATTTGCTCTTCCCAGCTGAGAACTGGATCTTCCTCAAAAAAATTATCTGCTATTTCTTAGGCTTTTTAAGAGACCATATCAGGTTGAGGCAACACAAATTAAGTATCAGAAAATAAACAATGAAACTCCATTCAGTTGAAAAAGATTTTGTCTCAAGTTCATTTGCTCAGCTACTCACACTCTCAGTATACCCCAAATCCATCCTATAGTTTGGAATTTCTTGTGCTTGTTCCTAATGTACATGGACTTCATATGGGCTGTAATTCAACTCTGGGCAGCAGCTCAAGGGGTTTTTTTGAGATCTTCTGAAGCACTTTATAGCTGAAAGACACCATCACCCTTTCTATTTTTGACACATATATAAGGTTTTCTAAATACTTCCACAGGAAGAAGAAATCGACACAAAATATAGTGGTTGGTGCAAAGGCCAAGGTATAAACTCACCAATTGTATAAACTCATCAGTAGATCATAATAGCAATTCTCTTATCAATTAGGAAAAAATAGACAAAAAAAAACAAAGAAGAAATTTTTCCATGTATAAGTACTGTTAGGAAAAACAATATGCTTCAAGAGATAGATTGCTTTAAATCATGAAATGTTGAAATTTAAGCTGAACTGCAAACTAACTTGTGCTTTTTTGAAACATATAGTTATAGCTCCATTTCAGCTGTCCTCTATGGCACAGCAGATTGCAGCAAGCTGTTAGCAAAGAAGGGCAGCTACCTTATAACAATACACAAACAGCATATTGCAATTGAAGGATTCTTCCTGAACAAAACACACTGCTAACTGAATGTTAAAATTCTGGATTTGGCCCTTAGGAGGCTCTGACAGGACTGGAATGAACAGTGCCTCACCGGGAAGCAGGGAAACATCAGCCATGGTGCAGCCTGCTGACTCAAGGATGTGTGCAGCAGTCAGGTGGATTTACAGCCCCTCTATTTACATCTGTACACAGCAGGAATCATGCACAGCAGTGGTGGAGGGAATGTCCCTGTGAGAAAGGCACAATACAGGGCTGTTCCTTAAGGAAAGGAGTTGTGTGTGATGTGACACCCCTGGTGACAGCCGTGTTCTATATCAGCCAGCACAATCACTTCTCTCCCGTCTCTGTGCAGCTGCTGCACCGACCAGGGATGTTAAAAGCAGACTGCCTGGGTGAGGAGCACCTGGAACAGCAGCACCACAGCATTTAGAGAACCCTGCTCCTGGAACCAGGCTGCAAGGTGTGGACAAGGACAGGCTGCAGCTCAAACTCACGTGCAGATTTTCAGTGCTCCCTCTCCTCACTGAAGCCAGGCCCGGTGCCCTGTTCCACCATTGCTGCATTGCAATTTTCACACCCAGGCAGAAAAGGAAAAGAGTTTCAGTTTCCCTCTGAACTTATCAGGAAGATGAGATGGAAAGTCCTGTGCCCTTCTTACCGTGATTGGCTCAGTGCCAGCACAGGGGGACCTGTTGGATCTTTGGAATGTTTCTCAAAAACCTGTGGCTGCTTCTATTGGGCAGCAAGCCAAATTATCCCTCCTTGACCATTGTATACTTAAAAACTAGCTCAGAGTTGCTCAGTGCTTTTTGGGGTGCCTTAGCAGGTACAAAAGGGCTTCCTTGCACTGTACTCAGCTTTTGCTTTTTGTTTTTGTATTGTTTGTTACTTTCTCATTTATTAAAACCTTTTGATTTTTGACGCACACCTGACCAGCCGTCTTGCCATTATTATTATTATTAGGCCATTTCTGAGAAGGGCTGAACACCCTCAGGACTTGATACAACTTCCTGAGGCTCATTACACGCTGGCCTTGTGTAAGGTTGTGTCACACCACCCCACTGATTTATCCCAAAAGTGCCTCAGTGTTTGCCATGCTCTTCCATTTGTAGGGGAACAGAGTGCTCTGAGAGTTCCCCCATGTTCTGGGATAAACTCAAAAAAATGCCCATGTTAAAACTGACTTTTGCTGGCTCAGTGGAGCTGCTGGAGGGCAGCATCCTAAAGTTAGAAACTGCACAGAATGGGAGGGGTCAAGCACTTGCCAGCTCTGAAGGAAGAGGAAAGGCCAAAAAAAGCAATTTCTTGTCTAGGCAGAGATCTATCACCCAGAAGACACAGCAAATACAAACCAGAATTGTACAAGGTGCTAGTTCATGCCCTGAAGGCTCTGGACAATTCACTTTATCTCTGTTAAAATATAAAGAATTAAAACCTGATGAGAGCAGAGAGGCATCATAATCAGGGGAAAGCCTTCACTCTGAAAAGACAAGGCTAAAACAACCTAGTCTATTTAGCCTTACAAAACAAGAGCTGGAGAGAAGTACAAATGCTCTTAGAAAATACTTCAGAGACACTCCAGGAGGGGAAAAGACATTTCTAAAGCTAAAATATTGGCAAAGGAACAAATGGGTATAAATTGCTTTGAATACATTTAGGCAGCAGAGATGATAATTTTGATCAGAAGAGAGATGTCCTAGAACAGCATCCATGAGGAGTAGCTGGAGAAACATTTTGTAGATGGGATATATTTAGTTTATTAAAGGATTACATGATATATTGACACACCAGAACAGAAGACTGTTTTTGATGACCCAGAATCCTGCCTTCCCTGTACACCAGCAACTGTATTTGAAAGCAGGAATTAAATTTAACCAAGGTCTATCCAGCCTTAAGAAACTTCATTCCAGGCTACATTCTCTGGCCATGTAAATTTTCATGTAAAAAAAAGGGACACCATGTATTTACTACAGCTGAAAAATGCTATCAAAAGCTACCCTTAAATGCACTGCCTTGTTGAATCTCATATTAAATGAAAGATGTCAGAGTTAGCTCTTCCTTATGCCAATCTACAGATGCTTTAATAATTGTGCCATTAATATGATAATTGTTAATAAAGAATCTTAGAAATTATGAACCAACCTTGTCATACATTCTAACAATTTAAAGTATTTTATATAATTTAGCAGACATTAAAAAAAAAAAAAAGATTGTCACCTTAAAGAAGTACTTTTGAATTAAGAATGAATATTTTCATTTTATCCTAAGTATTTATCAAAGACCATAGTCTAGCTCTTTTGTATTTTCATGGAAAAATACTAAGCATAGCACTGAAGTTCATGTTTCCTTATGCTGACTGAAGATCAGACATTTACAAAAAGTGAATAATATTTGCATAGCAAATGAGCATCTAATAACATGCAGTAAGACATGTAATGTCAAATTTGCATGAGATATTAGCTTTTATAAACAGCTAATGTCTCTGTCATTATCCCCTTTACGAGTCTGTTGTTGAGGGGTTTTTAAGAGCCTCATAATTTTCGTTTGATGGGTTATAAAAATAACAACTTGATTTGGATAGTAGCTTAAAATGTTAATCACAATTCACACCGCAAAAAACAGAGATCAGTGCTGATAGCATTTATACACACCACATACTCCAGGAAGATGTGTCCAATTCTAAAGCATTCATGACATCAACTTTGTGCAGTCCGAAAAGATTTGATCTGAAACTGGCAGTGTTGGGAGGAGGAGATGCTATAAAGTCTACTTAATCCACGAAAATTGCATCTGTGGTGTGGTAGGGCAACTTCTCCTCTTGGATACCTTCTCCTGGTCTGGAGATGCCCAACCCTGCATTGTCTGTTCCCATGTACTTCAAAGTATCATTAAAAACCACTGTGAAAAGATTTAACTTTATATGAGCTCTTCGGGTACCTGCTATTTGTCACTCACTTTTCTATCAGACAGAAAGATTTGTCTGTGATTAATGCTAATTAACGTGATGGCTTCGCATTTCCTGTACACCAACGAGCAGTCACATTTTTACTTGAATTCCTGGATTTACGGCTCGTTGGAGTTTTATCTCCTCTGGCAGAGCGAGCAGAAACTGGCAGTTTTCACTTCATATGGTTTTGCAGATTCAGAGTGAACAGTGCATTTTTCTTTCTCTGTTTGAAAGCAGAGCAAGAGCCTTGCCCACATTCATGAGGCACGGGTGAACAGAGAGGGCTCTATTCTGTCCCCCCCGGCCAGGTCCAGCCTGGTGTAACTTGGCACCGGGACAGTCACTTCTAACTCACCCTTTTGTAATGCAACAGGGTACCAAGTTGTGGGATTTCCCTCAGCTGAAGCTGTTTGAAGGGCACACAGACCAGTCTGCAATTTAATGGATGGCCTCAGCAGTCAGCCCTCATTACTGCCTGATCGCTAAATGAACACACCACAGTTGTTCACAGTATTTCAGATATTTCTTATATTAACTACAAAAGTTCAGACAGTGTTTGTACTGATATAACCTTCTTTATTTATATATTGCAGTCTAAGCAGCTGCTAAAAGCACACATTAAACTCTTGCACATTCACAAGTAACCAGCTGCAACACAAGATGAATTGTGTGTTACTATGTATTATTGTTAATTTTGAATTGATCTGCTGCTAAAACAATGCTTTCTTTCTAAGAATCCCACTTCTGTTCTCACACTAGTTGCACACTGATGCGATTTAAACGATTTTGGTACAGACTTTCCTGGAATAACTATCAGATGAAAGTCTGAGGCATAAAAAGAACGTGGAAAATTTAAAAGGTTATGGGTATGTATTTTTTCTTAGGCTGCCCAGCTGACTCTCCAACTTCACAGGCAAGTTTGCTATTTTAGCAGTGACCTGTCAGCTTTGGGGTATTTGGAAATGTGAATTCTCGTGTGCAAATGGTCTCAACACTGAGTCTGCTCCAGCCCATCCCACCTTGAACATTTCAGCCTCAGCAGGTGCACAGCCCAGCTGCACATGGCAGAACAAGCTCTGTGCTTCCCATGCACAGTGGTTCTGGCTGATGGAAGCTTGCACAGAGGGATCTGCATCATTTTATGCCTCAGTTTTACCATTCATAAAACAGAATCCCTCAGTGCCATCCCCTGTTCAGAGATGGGTGCTGATGCTTGATCTCTAACCAACTGTGAAACTTTCTTTTTGTGTGAACCATATAAACTCCCACTCATGCTATACTTCAATGAATGATTTCTTACAACTCCTAGAAATCAAGAAGTCCATAAATTAGTTTTATTCTTTCATTTTCAAACTCCAGCTGAAGAGTTGGAAAAGAGAGGCTGGTAAAACTCTTTAAGCCGATACAGATATTTCAGTCATTTTACCTCACCAAAGCTGCCTGAGGTGCACAGATCATTCAGGTACCAAATCATCATAACACAGGCCAAAATGCATTTTATGAAGCTAGGAAGCCCTCAAGGATAGCACCAGGGTTAAATGACAGCATTTGTTCAGCTCTGTGCCTCGCTGTGCTGGGGATCTCTCTGCAGGCTCTGGCAGCAGGTGATGCACGTCCCTGAGAGTGCCTTACTTACTGATTTGGAAGAAAGCACCAACATTTCATCCTGCCTGCTGGATTTAACTTAGATGGATAGACAGAAACTGAATACTAATAATTGTAGAAGAAGAGGAGAAATAACTCCACATCCCTGCCAGCTGAGCCTTCCTAATTACCAGCTCCAAATCTGGGAGATAGAGCTGAGCTGAGTTTTGTGAGTTTCTGTGACTGCTGCACTAAAGGAAATCCTTTCTGTGCAGAAGAGTTTCTTTCTTCCCTTCAGAGACCAAGTGATGCTATGGGTCACTAAACAAGCAGGATGAAAAATATTTTGATTTTTGGCAGTCAGAACAGGTATTTCTTGTACAGAGAGGCTTGCTATAGTTGGAGACAGCCTGAAGAAAGACTTGACTGAAGCTGGAAGTAAAGGACAGAGACTTCTGACATCTGGTGCATGAAGAGTGACTCCTTTTCACCTCCACCTTCCTCTTCACATCCCCAAGTGACCTTCCCTCCATCAAGCACTTCCACTTGAGGTGTCATACACATCCTTGCATGAGAGCAGGTTACACCAGAGAGGGGGGGGAAAAAAAAAAAAGGTGTACAACAAAAAAGGCAGAATAATCAGGAAGAGACTGTTGACTCAAGTCAAGAAATTCACTGCCAGATAATATTTCTAAGTAAACTGACAAATTGGCCCCACCACCCACCCTACTTTTTGCTCATATGAAAATTGACCAGAGCCCTCTGATGGTGTGAGGCTGAAGGGCAAAGCACTGGCTTTGCTCGTGGGTTTCTCCAGAGGATGGAGAAGTCAGATCTCTCTGCAGAGGCACAGGAGTTTTCTCAGGGGCTGTACAGATGCAGCAGAGGCTCCTCAGGAATGCTGGCGGGACCAGGGCTGGGTTACAGAGCTGACCCACAGGGCACTTCATTATATTTCCAAGGGGGTATCTGGAGATGGAGGTAAAACTCCACAGCTTTACCTTCCCCCCCACTTCCTCTGAGTTTTACAAAAAGGTGCATGACTAAGGTGCACACTTGTAACAACTGAAAAGACTGAACCAAATAATATTTATTACACATAGTCATGGTGAATTATACGGTCTGGTGGAACCATCTGACAAAATGTTAATTTTGAGAGCTATTTCCCTTCAGTGAAAATGGGACAAGCAACAAGAAATTACATCAAAAGAGACTGAAGTGCACAAAGAGACAGGAATGGTTTGCACATTGCAAAGCTTTGGCAGATCTCCTTTCAGGAAATGATAGTTCTGCATGAATTTCGGGCAAAATGAGGAAAGGAAGAGAAGCTCAATATTTATTCTGACTCTCTTAAATATTCCTAGATATTAAAGCTACTACTGTGGTGAAAATACAGGCATCACCTCAGTCAAAGTGCTCTGATCGATGTTATAGAGGAGCTCCTACCAAAATTTCCCAATGATCCTGAGGGTCTCCAGATTAAGCTAAATCCTTATTCATGCTTCCATCACAGCAGTACATTTTCAGGCTCTTTTTCTTTTATGTAGGAGGGGTTTTTTCTCCCTTCATAGAAGCAAGTTTGGCCCAAATGCCAGTAATGGTTGGTCTTGCAACAATCCTCAGTGCACACAGTCATTCACATGGCAAAGCTAATAATTTTGGTATTTTGTTTGGAATTTTATACTCTCCGTTTTTATTTAAAAGTTTTAAAAGGCATTTATCAACTACAGAGAGAAGAAAAAATAAAAACTGCATTAGGAAGTGCAATTACATCATTGCTGAGTTCACAAATGAACTGCTGTCAACTCCTCAAGCACACACAAAATAGAAGGGGGTTTTACAGCCTGTCACCATCTCCTGACAGGCAGGTAAGTCACTGCTAATAATCAAAACAAAGCTCCTTTCTGGGGTCTCACTTCTCCCAGGAACACTCTGCTGGATGACAGTCTGTAGTTAATTCACAACTAGAACATGCTTTTGCTTCCAATGTGAAAATTTTGCTGCTTTCCCAGACACAGCCAGAGAGCTGAGCTCTCCCCTTTGAACTCCTTTTTGCACCTCAGCCCTGTTTGACATAGCAAAGGCACATCCCACATGGACTTTCACCAGCAAATGTCACTGGAAGCAGATACTTCCCTGCCATTTGAGTCTTGAGAAGCTCCCATCAGACAATCCAGCAGGATCCTCCTAAAATCTTTGTGTTCGATAACATTTCTGAAATGCTGAATGTTTCTGACTATGTTGAATGAAATTTTGGAGGTACCACCACACTTTAACCCCAGATTTTTATGCCAGGAACAGCCAAATGGTACCAAAACACAAAGATTGAGATGGATGTAGGAGATGTTTTCCTCGAGTTTCAGGCTCACGTCTAAACCGCTTGTAAACAACAGGTGAAAACAACAGACCCCCTAACTACAGTCCTAAGGCAGCTAAATGAGGCAGATTGAAAGTGAGGGCTTCAGACACGTTTAATGAGTGAATGTTGATGCTTCCAGACCTACAGGCCAGATGGTACTATTTCTACAAAGCCCAAGGATGGGAAAAAGTAAAACCCTCCAGGTGTCTACTGTACATTTCAATCTGTGATAATAGTCAAGAAATGACAAGTCTGATAAATGAAAACCCCAGGAGGCAAAGCCCAAACCAGAGAGAATTTATAGAGAAAATACAATTTATGCAGCAACTTATGGAAACAAAATGGGAATTAAAACAGCTTCTTACAAAAGAACTGTAATAATTTTATTTAATCTAAAGAGTGTAATGGTTTTGGTTTTTGTTTTTTTTTTTTTTTTAATGATAAATCTGGAAGAAGCTGTTCTTTCCTAGCCTCCACCTCTACTAAAATTTTCTTTCTCATTCAGACTTACACCACTTTTCCAGCCCCACTGTCAGAGCCTATCATGTTGCACACCAATGTATTATTTACACTTTGTGTGGCCTTGGTGCTGCAGTCAGGCTCAAGCAGATGGATCCTGTGCTCCTGCAAAACCTGTCACAACAGGAAAGGGACTGAGCCTGCACACCAGGTTGACACAGAAAAGAACCTGTTACAGAATAATGGTCTGGGTGAACCCTGATTTGTGCATACAACATTTCAAACACCACCTGAGACAGCTGTGATTTTCTGGGTACAGTTTAACTGCACAAGTTCTCATTGGGAATGCTTCTACATCAGTGATTTAAGGGGAAGAAAGGCTATTGCTTCCTTGGTTGAAGATAATGTTGCTTGAGCTCTGACATACCTTATACCAAGTAATATAAGCAAGATGCACCAAAAGCAAGAAATTTATTTTCTCAAACAGGCAGGAAAACAGGCTACTGAATTTGTTAAAAACACCTATGGATAATTTTATTCCTGCTTTGGTGTTCCTTAGTTTCAGTACAGCAAGAGTTTTATAGCACATCACTTTTCTACCAGACAGCATTTCATTAAAATTCCAAGTCCTTAGAAAATGGGAGGTTCATTATTTTTCAAATTTAGCTGTATTTCAATATGCTGAAATCATTTATCACCAGGAAGCAGAGGTGTTGCTATGCAAATATTCACTAAGTGCCCATGTCATTACCTCATCCAGGTGAGGCATTTGAAGCAGAAGCCCACTGAATTTGGTCAACGTTATTGAAAAATCAAGGTGAAGCACAAAACCTCCTGATGCTCATTCAACAAATGTGAACTCACAGTCTGACTTGTGATACTCTATATTTGAATTTAGAAAAGTGTGCACAAACCAGAAAGGTGTTATTTGAAAATAAGACAATGTTGCACGACTTTACTCAAAACAAATAACCTTTAACTCACATTATACAGACTCCACTTGTTCATTCCAGAAATCTGGGCCTCATTTTGTTTGATGCCATGATATAAAATCATAAAAGTTATTGATGTTTGAGAACCACAGGCCTTTTCATATTAAAAATGTTACAGTGTGTTACATCCATATTCTTGGAACGTAGCATATCTTGGCTATAGAGAATAAAACTCTCATTCCTTCATCTTTGGTGAAAACCACCTCACAATTAATCCACAGTCACCAGATTAGTTACACTTTTCACTTCCTCACTGCCTTCTCAAAACTAAATGCAAACAAAAAAATTCTCCATAAAAAGCGTTTTATCTTTCTTTGGACATTCCTTCTCTCCAGGTCCCAAGCAGAATGAGAAGTGGAAGCTGGTATGAATTTTGAAGAGCTTATGCAGACTGCAGATTTTCCACTGTTGTTAATGCTTAAATAATCCATTTCCTTCTCCTTGATGTGTCTGCAATCTTTGTAGACTAAAAACGCTCACACTGACATTTCCTAATGAGCAGCAGTATCTGCATGAGAATCTTGTAAACAAGGATGCTTTCTAAAATCTCATTTTTCACTAAAACACTACCAGCATAATTTTTTTTAAAATTAGAGCTCTGCTATGTTTTTCCTGGAAACTTTCCAGTCCAAGAGTGTAATCCCTGCAGATGTATCTACATGAATTTGGCAACAATCTGAAAGGACAGCTGATGTGACCCCTCATAGGCAGGTATCTCCCATATCTCATAATTATTTAAACAAAAACATCATCAGATAATCCAGTGCACATCAAGGCACACAAACAACACTTAGTTCTTAAGTTAATAATCTAACAGTCTGCTCACAGCCAAATATAATAAATTCCATGAAGTCCAAACAACCTACAAACCTTATCCAAGGAATATTCTAAACTAGAACATGAAGCATTTAAGAGCCTTTCTGGGCCCCAAAGCATTTTGCAAGATTTATACAAATAGAATTTCACCATACATACACATACACAATGATCTGACATGGTGCCTTTGTTTGATCTGCTGCTGAGCAATGAAAGCTGAAACACAGCTTTCAATATTGTGCTCTAATTGCCCATCTTGCAATTAAGGCAGGTGAGGAAAAAGCCTTTGGGGATCCCAAGCACCTGCAACATGCTCAGAGAACTACTGACCAGGGAAAATATTTAAATATGTTGCCCATGTGCTCAGGTGAGTTTTCACAGATCATGGCAGCTACCAAACAGCTGGAATGGTGTATTTAGGCTCATCATCTCCAAACATGAGCTAATAACTCACTACAGCTTTCAAGCAACCCCTCTCTTCTTCCAAACTTGAGCATCTCAGGAGGACAAGTGCAGCTCTCTGGCAGGGCAATCCTGACTCTGCATATGGTTTGAGGAAAATAAATACTTCACATACATAAATACATTTCATCAGCACAACTTAACCTTCTCAATATAGTTATACCATTGACATTAGACAGCAAGAATTCAAACCACCTGCTAGGAACAGAGGAAATCAGTGTTGGTGCTGTGAACTCAAAGTGTCTCCATCTGCAGTGAGAACAGAGAGGATACAAAGGCTTGGCATCCCTCAACAATGAATTATGGGGCTATGTGGCAATAAACAACACTTAGGTTGTAAAAGAAACCATAAATGGAACCACAAGGCCCTGATTTATGTGCTAGATAGATCCTGCTTTGAGATCTAGATTAATTCTTTAATAAAGATGCTATCCATCACTGGAAAAGGCCTGCCTTGGTTGTTTATTTGCCTATCATGAACAAAGAGTGTTAATTATGTTGTTTCAGATATAGTAGGTCTTCCCTGATACTTACAGCCTGCCACAGAGCAATATGTCTTATGTAGGAATGCATTATATTTTCAATTGAAAACGACTTACCAAATTGAAAACATAATTTTTTTGTCATTGGAAGCCATATAATGTATTGCAGCTTGCACTGCTACAAGATAACAACAGAAGAAAATATCCTATCTGCACCTATTTTTACTGTGGAAAATAGATTGTATATTGTTTCAATTATCAGTTTTAAAAAAATGTCACTAGGGATGAAATAAAGCTAAGGATTAGTTTCAGGAATGTCAAAATATCAATAACTGGTCTGAAAACATTTCTGCCTACAATACTACAAATGTCATAAGTTGAGGTGTTCTGGCCACTTTTCTATCACCTTGAATAGAAATGTCATCAGGAGGGGTGTTCCTACACAATCTCACCTCTTATTTATTTTGGGATAGGTCCTCTTCTCAGGCAAATCCAAACCCCAGCAAAATGAAATTAAGGAAAGAGGATTGGTCTGACCACAGCCACAGTGGAAGGTGAGCTGGTACTTGGTTGGCCCCAGTTTTTACTTTTACTTTTGACTTTTCCCACATTGAAGCTGAATGCTACAAAATCAAAACTTCCCCAAACCTATAGCATCGAGGCCAAAATAAGGCAGTTAGAACAAAACCTCCAGGGATTTACTGACTCCAATGTAGGACAGAACTTTAAAACACCTGCAATTGTCTCATTATTACCCACTGGCAAAATTAATTTTTATCTATTATTGTTATGAAATTAAAAGATATGAAAATAGGGGCTAAAATCGATGACAGTTAATCTAATACAAAGTTTCGATAACCAAATTGTATGCAAATTTTGTTTGATGTAAAAATAAATAAATTAATGCCAAACACTAGCTGCTACAGTGCCACTCAGAAGTGGGAGAACAGGTTTTGATGCTAAAAATAGGGATTTCTGGTTTGAAATGTAGATTAAGCCTATTGCAAAGGCATGGCTGTTTTTTATCGAATGTTTTGTTTTAAATCTCTGTATTATTCCAGCAATGAAGCATCAGTACAATTTGTTGGGTCAAATAAGCCATCAGGAACTTAATTTGGCAACATCAGCTCAAGCTCTTGAGCCTTACTCAAATGTCACTGAAACCAGTGAGCACCTTCCATTGATTTCAGCAAGTTCTGCTTCAGATCCATACTCATTTCCTTCCAGCCAATGAAGCGCAGCCATTTTCTCAATATCCTTTTGCAGGCCTCCTTATTTGTTTCCCCTGTGATCACTGCCGTCTCTAAAAGACACCCATAATGGATTTAACTTTATATTTTTAATTGAAAACAAAGGAAGGAAGGCAATACTTTTCCAATATTTCTATATCCTTTAATCCAGCTTCTAACAATTATCTCCACAGCTATTTTATTCTTGGGCTGGCATCACAGTATGCAGTTGTTAGGGTTTCTGAAGCCTCTGGAATAAGAATCCTGTGATGACAAAAATTGAAATTTCAGCAGTTCTGGAGCTGAAAAACAGTATTTTTTTAAACTTCTTCCATTCCAACTGCGATCACAAAATGCAAGCACTCGGTCTGATTAAAAACCACATTACTGGAACCTGAAATTTGTTCAGTCTGAGCAGCTCGGTTTGAACATAAAAGTTTTGAACAAATGTTCAGATAACATGGTGGGTTTTTCCTAATTCTGTCTTTTAATCCTGAGAGCTACATTTCTTTATCGCTGTTGCTGGTTTAATCTAAATATTTTTATTCCTATTCCTTGCCAGGTTGTCAAGATTATGTCCCTATTTACATTTTCGTTCTCTTGCCTTCAAACACAGAGTTTAAATCTGTTCATGACTTTGGTAAGCCAGGAGAGAAACATCAGGAAGTTTTTAGTAAATCCTACTTTATAGATAATGAATTGTGCTTTTGATTTGTAATTTTAAAGGCATGAAAGTTTTCTGAATATATTGCAATGTCCATTATAAAATGTCTTCTTCAAGAACTTCAATTTCCTTAAGAGTTCCCCTCTTTCTCTGAAAGAAATTCCAGTCAGTGGCCATGTACTCCTGATTGAAACAAGCACCAGTTTGACCTTTTAATTTTGTTTTCATTTGCTTTAGAGATAACAGAAGACTGATGTTAATGTTTTGTAGTTGGGACACCTGTATGTTGTCAAATCTCCTTTAACACATGGTGGTCAAAGCTGCACATCTGATGCTCAACCTGTACTCTCACTACCCAAAATGTTTTTCCTCCTGATTTACATGATTAACTTATTTAATGAGGCAGAAAGAAGGTCTCATCCATTGTAGTTAGTCACAAGCAATGCAGTACTGAACAAACAGCAACAGCACATTAATCTCTCTGACTTTTCATTATTACCCACTAACAGGAATGCATTTGTACCTGCTCTCATGGTTAAATGCACTCGTTCGCTGGTCTTCAGAAGGGAAGAAAAAAGCAACCCCAAAATTATGACACAGCATATTAAGAAATGCATTTAGGATACTGCAGGAAGTGCAGAAAAGGCCAGAAGGGACAGTTTGTCCACAACTACTGATAAGAAGCCCTGGCACCACAGGAAGAGTTTAAGAAAGGAGAGCACATGAAATAACTCACTCCTAAGGAAGGGAGGCAGCACATGAGGGCTGGCTCTCTTCTCCTTTCAGCAGGAGTGAAATAACCAGAGCTCAATGAAAGATCCTGCTCTCCCATGTGTGAGACATGGAAATCCACAGTCTCTTCATGTGCACAAATGCACGGGGCCTTTCTGTACCCGTGCCCATGCTGGGGTCCTCCCATACAGAATCAGTTTCCTCAGGGGCAGAAGACACAATTATGTATCATGTGTTGCCTTTTCCTGTGGTTGCCCTGGATGGTCACAGACCTCGGTAAAGGGGCCTGGAACCCGAGAAAGAGGGTTTGAATTCTGTCCAGGGGGGTCTNCCGTTTCATTCTCGCGCCAGACTCAAAACCTTCAGAGGGCTGAGGGCAAGAAAGCATCACTCGAACAGCCCACCACGAACCACCACCTGAATCTCGGGTGAGAGAGAAACCCATAAAACCCTGAGATTTTCCTACCATTTCCTCTCCAAAGAGGTAAACAAAAAGTGGCATTTGGTGCTATCTACAGCATGTGCAGCCTGCTGACATTACTGTGTGAGAGCATTGCCAGGCAGAGCCCTCCTCCCAGCCAAGTGATCATAAGGATGGTTGATCATGGATAGATTTTGCCCGAACAGCCCTTGTCCAGCACAGGGTCCATATGCTCCGCAGAGAAGTGTGATGATTACAGTGAGATCCCTTCCTTACAGTCTTGGCTGGGGTTTTTCTCGTTGTGTGACACCTCAGCTCAGGCACTGCCCTGTGCCAGCAGGACTGGTGTGCCAACATTAAAAGCCATGCACTGGGAACAGGGTCTGACTGAACAAGACATGGTGGCACACAGAACAGGAAATTCCAGCAGCACTCCCAGAAAATCAAACCCTTGTAGAAGCTCATCCTCTCAGTTAAAACCACCAGAGATTTGAACCACTGCTCATCTTGAAACACCTTTTTTTCCACTCCCAGAATGGTTGGAGCAAATGAAGGTGATGGAAAATGCTCCTTTACAATCATCTCAACCAATACCCCATCCAGCAAAACTCCTTCCAGGGGTGGGGCATCCACAGCTTCCCTGGGCAACCCGTTCCTGTGCCTCACCATCCTCACATTAAATAATTTCTTCATAATATCTAATCTAAAGCTGCAATCTTTCAGTTTAAAACCATCAACCCCTGTCCTATCACTACATGCCCTTGCAAAAAGTCCCTCTCCAGCTGCCTTGTAGCCCCTTTTAGGGGCTGGAAAGCTGCTATAAGGGAAGATATGAATATCACAAGCAATGCATTCATCTTATCCATTATGCAGAAGTCTTTGTATTCTAGGAATTAAATATTAGCTAGATCTATCCTTGTCTGCATGAAAAGATCAGTACCATTGACCAGCAGTACTTTGAAGGTGCCAACAACTTTAGATCAGAATCTTTCCACACAAAGGTTTTTTGATGGGGTTTTTTAATCCTTTTTTCTAATGAACCCACAGGTAAACTTTGAAGGAAGGAATATAAAAGGCAGTGAACAAAGCAAAGTTCATGTTCATTTTTGTCTTTGTGGACAAAAAGGAATCTGTCTGGGAATCAAGATTTTGTAATGGGCTGAGCTGCCATTGCTGCTGTTTGTTCTGTCCCAATGCACCAGAGCAGAACCAAAACCTTCCTAACCCAGTGGACCGATGTAAAGAAAACAGCACATTTTTGAGAGATGAAGGAGCTGTTTAAGACAATAGGAGGAACTGATCAACAGGAAATAGACATTTCTAAATGTAGAAAACTGATAAGAAAGGAGAACTTAGAAGACAGAGCTGGGGGAAGAACATCATAAGGATGCAGAGACAGGGAAGGTGGGTTTTGCTTTTGCTTGTTTTCAAAGCATGTTGCAACAATATAATTCTATGTCAAGACAGGATGGTAACACTTCTACCAAAGACAGGGAAGACGGTTCTGTAGTAATTTCCCAGCCATATTTGTAAAGGTGTGCAGACCTCTCCCTTCACCAGCAATCAAAGTCTTCAGCAGACAACATATACTCAGGATGACTTGCCTGTACCCAAGATTCAGAGCCTAATAACTCTTGAGACCTCACATATGCTCCAGAAGACTGAACAATTTTGTAGTTGTACTGGAGTGTTGTGAAATATTTAACCTGAAAGGGGAAGGGGTTATAGTTCCTAACTATCCTGAATAAAGATTTATATTTGATGGTTCCTAACCAGCATTAATCAAGCCAGGGATTGTACTGCATGCAAATGCCCCCAAAGCTGAGAACAGGAATGTTTATTAAAAAAACCCAATAGATCTGGTATATAAATATAAACATATTATATAAATTATAAAATGTAATATTATATAAATTATAAAAATATAAATATTAAAAAAATATGCCTCATAAACTGAATCCAGAAGATAAGAACCAACTAATGTTACCAGTTTACACAGCTGCTCTTTTTGTTTAAGAAATACAATACTCTGTCCTGAACTTCTAAATTCATTTCCTATGGATGACCTGAGGAAATGTGTATTCAGGAAATGAACAAAGCAAAGAACCACAGACCTTGCACAATAACCCTAACCACATTACATAACAATAAATCTAAATTAACCCTAACTTCATGGTATTCCAACAGAATTTTGCATTAATTTCTGATGTGGAAGAGGTTTACCTGTCACTTTATATATCTCATATATTCTTCCCCAGCCCTTCTAAACAAAACTATTCTCCAGCTCTAATATCCCATCTTATTAAAACAGTATTAGAGACAGATTTCATATTCTGGAACTTTTCAATATTTTTGCAGTATTCACAGCTGAAACCACAGTTAGAAAAAAATGAATGGAATAATTTTCCATAGAAGAATTTGATCAAATCTGATCAAATCAAGAACCTCTTGCAGAGGAAATGGATGAAATGAATAATTTTTATCGTGTCAATTGAAGAAGGCAGAAATGTTCCATTTCAACTTTCATTTTGAATAATTTAGTTTCCATTCCATTTACTTTTGTATTCACATATAAGCAGAATAAACATAAATGAAAGGAATTAAGACATAAAATTAAAGCTATTTGACCACAAAAAGCTTCAAAGTGTCTTTTTACTTCCAAAGGCATTTGAGGACAACTGTCTGCTGTCTTCACAGGACTCTTCTAGATGCAGGAAAACAAAACTGTAAAACATTTGTAGAAAACACAGCACAGATGATGTTAATATCAAACTCATATCTCCTATTCCAACCATACTGGTCTAATCTGGTCACTACAGTGACCTCACAAATCTTCATTAACAAAGATCTTTCTTTGTGACTTGATCAGATTGAAAAATTACAACTTTAGAGCACAAAAGAAAAAATATCTTGGAGCATCTATTTGCCTCAGCTGAGGGTCCAGCCATGAGCCAGTGTGACACGGGGATTTCAGGTCCCTAAACACAGGGGCTCCTTTGTCTCTCTCATGGTAACATTGCAATGGCAAATAATCCACTGCAGTGGCAAATAATCCTCTGCAATGGCAAATAATCCACTGCCATGGCAAATAATCCTCTGCAATGGCAAATAACCCACTGCAGTGGCAAATAATCCTCTGCAAGGGCAAATAACCCACTGCAATGGCAAATAATCCTCTGCAATGGCAAATAATCCACTGCAGTGGCAAATAATCCTCTGCAATGGCAAATAACCCACTGCAATGGCAAATAATCCTCTGCAATGGCAAATAATCCACTGCAGTGGCAAATAATCCTCTGCAATGGCAAATAATCCACTGCAATGGCAAATCCACTGCAGTGGCAAAAAATCCACTGCAACCAGATGTGCTGACATGCAACAGACACCCACACTAGAAGGTTAGACATTTCCCCTGATGAAATCATACAGTTCTCAAAAAAATTGCAAAAACAGTTGAAAAACAGAAAAGCACTACTAGGAAGAACTGCTCAGAGGCTGATATAGCTGGTACAGGGATGATGGAGTCTGTGTTTGTTATATTTATTAGAAGTCAATAACTAATGCCAGGATTGTGAATTCAGCATTAATGTGAAACACATGAGGTTTCACCACTATTCCCTGGGACACAATTTCACAATCATCTACCTTCACTTTGCCCTCTGACAAGCAGAGAGGCAGATCTGCCTACAGAAATGTCTGTAATCCAGCCCTTTGGTGCTACACATTCAGTGAAAGGAAAGCCCTGCACGTGCTCTCTGCTTTTCTTTTTTTTCTATTTCATACCAATACAGAAGGAAAAGGAAGAGCTTGTTTCAAAACCATTGATATCAATTGAAGAAAAAAAATAGACATGGGAAAGAAAGAAAAAGCAGGTAAGGGGTAACACAGCAAGGTACAATCAATAGACATTAGAATAAAGAGAGACTATGACAAAAGATGAAAGTTTGGAATAAAAAAATCCACAAGTTCCATTTCCTTAGCCTGCAGCTGGTTCTTCTATTGCTACAAACTGTGTTTCTGGGACCCTGCAGCCTGATAAACTGCAGCATCAGCCTGCAGCTCTGCTGAGCTGGGGAAGAGTTTACCCTGTTGCTCCTGTCTGTAATTAATTTCTTCCGTGCTTCTCGCAGGTCTCACAGAACTGGGACACAGGGGCAGAATCAGAGGTATGAATAAACAGGCTAAAATAGACACACAGAACTCCACTGTCACACAGTTGGGTAAAGCCCATCTCTGCCCCACAGCTATTCCCAGGTGCCAGCTCAGAGGGTTCCCTGTGCCCACAACACCTGGAACACCCAGCACTGGGGCCCCATTGAAGTTACAGGGACTGCCAAGGAACTCCTGCATTTTACACTTAATTACAACCTTCCAATTCCCAGTACAGAACAAGGAAACTACCTCTTTTAACTTGCCACCACAGCCGCCCACATCCACCTTGGTAGTTTTCCATTTGGTATTTTGGATTAAATTTCTCAAGATTTGAAACAAAAAAATAAATTCTTAAAAAAAAAAAAAAATCCAACAACAACAACAACAAAAAATGAAAGCAAATCAAATAATTGTAGCAACAACAAAACTTTATGATACTTCCTGGGGGGTGTAATATTCCACTTCTTCACAAATACTCTAATATTCAAGCAAAGAGCATGAACTATACAAGACAAATCGAAATTTATCCCAGCTCTGCATTAGACACAGAGTATCCAGACATGATACAGTTATTATGTGCGACCATTTCAATTACAAAGACTGCTAAAGCATGTAATTCAACAGCCACTTCATACACTATCTCTTCAGCTGATCGGGCAAGAAGGAGCAGGACTTGCAGATTAAGTGCCAGCCTGTGAATGTTACCATTTACTTAAAAGTGTATTTTCTCATTTTAACTCCATTGTGCCCACATGCCAAACCAGAGTTTCTTTCCATGACAAGCAGCATAACCCAAACGTGTTGTTTGAAAGAGTTGAGTTACTTAAAATATACACTCTTGCAAAGTGTTTTCAGCCTGTATTTATGTTTTTTACAACACCAGATCATCTCTTCATGTTACAACATGCTGTATACTGCTTAGAAACTAATTAATATTATGGCAACAGAAGTGCTACCATGAGAATTGTTTACTCTTTGGAATTTTAAGAATATTCAACAGCCTGGTTAGCATTAGTTTCTAGAAACTAATTTTGAAATCTGATAGTAATAGTTAAGGTCTGTTGCAGAAGAGCTTTCATGGTGTGACACCTCATTATAATACAATTTTAACAATCAAGCAGATAAAAGCAGTGTCAGTGATCCCAATGAAGGTGTCTAATTAAATGCCTCCAAACTGAAAAATGCAATCACTTAGTAGGCTTAACTTTATATTACTAAAAGAAAATAAAAATTATTTTTCTTCACCCCATAGTTTCACATGTGTGTGCTGTTTTGAGGTGTATGGAGTATCCCAGAGCACCAGTAGCAGGAGCAGCCTGAAACATCCATCTCTTGTCCACAGAAACCACATTCCCAACAAGAAATCATACAGTGCAACGTTTTATTTTCCAAAAGACTTTTTTTTTAAGAAGACTTCTCAGGATTTTCAGCAGAAAACTTTCTTCTAACTGGTTTCTCAACATCAGATATTTTTCCATGTATTTCATGAGAAAATAGAAATGGAGCTGCTTGTAACTGTTGTAACTGAGGGAACATTTACCAAGCCACGTTTCTTGGCATAAGCAAGTCAAATTATTGTAGTAACAAAACAGCTATTTCACCTCTAGCAGCTATTTAACCACCAGGACATGGTACCAGTCTTAGCTATTGACCTTTGATTATACTGCAGATATGAAAGAGAGGAGAAGTGTATTTTTTATTTCTTTTATATTTCTTGATTTTACCAGCCTGTGTGAAAGCACTTACCAGAGGAATTGTTATATGGACAAAATATCAAGATGAAAATTCAGCCTTATGCTTGCATAATTATGAAATGCTTTTTGCACTAGTAACTAATGGGAATTTAAGCATCAATTGGATGAAATAAATACTTGGGTCCTAGAACAAAGAGCAGATATAATACAGTAAATTCATCCTCTGTTCAGGTTTTGTGTGAAGAGAGCACAAGGTAGGGATAGGATCAGACATAAGGCCTGCTCTTCTCTGTGAGTTCTTGAAAGCTGGTGCCCAGAGACCCTCAATCAGGCAATAGATGAATTTTGTACTTATGCAAGTAATGATAATTCATAGCAAGCTGTGCAATCATGCCCATCACCAGAAACAGAACATGCAGTATCCCCTGAACACAGTCTACTGGCCATAATTAAAGTACAATGAAGCATTTCTACAGTTAATTCTTGTGTGTCTCTAAAATTGACCTTTTCCTGGAAATTCCTCACTATTCAAACTTCTCTTGGTCTGGCTTTCACCTCATTATGTATTCCTCTTCTCCATCTCAACAGTCCATTAATGTTTAGTGCTGTCTCCCACCTTGCCTGGAGTCTGCTCTAATATCCTGCAGTGCTCAGTGTTCCACACTTCACCCCTCTGCACTCACTTTGTACTTTACTCACACAATCTTTTTATTTACCGTAGTAGTTTAACACAGCAAGCCCAGCAGTCCTACTCTCTACTGGGGCAGTTTCTGTCTAATCCCAGATATCCCCCACTCTCAGAAGCACTTTCTCCAGCTTTTTCATCAGCTTGTGAAAACCCTGATATTTTTCAGTATCTTCTAAAAGCTTCCTTGCACTCGCTCTCCTTTACCACAGTTGGAAATGATGTGATTTTCCCTGCTGTTCAACTTTGCTATCCCAGGTTTGTTTCTGGTGTCTCACACTGTGCTTTCTCTCCTCAGCTGTGGCATTCCACCTCACCCAAACAAAGGTGAGAAGGATTCAGGTGTTTCCACCCAGTCCCCAGGCACTCAGCAACAAGAGAAGATGGGAGTCATAGGAGGCACCTCTACCTGCTCTCTCTTCACTAGCTGAAAGCTCTGCTGCTGTTTCCAGCCATTTACACCTTGCAAAACTACAAAAATTATTTCATCATCCTACCAGAAAGACTTCAGTTAGTGCTATACCTGCTACCTCCACTGCATCCCAAGGCACTGCCCAGTGAACAGCTCTGAAGTGCTTCTGGCTGCTATCAACCCCTCAGGATTGTCAGCAGCAGCATTTGCCAGGGGACAGCTGGCACCTGTCCTGTCCCACTGAAGGCACCAGTTATTATTTCTGTGATGGAGAAAAGAGGGAAACAGTAATAACTGTCCTGTTCTCAGCTTTCACTTGTTATGAATACTGCCCCATGGGAGTACTGAGGATCAGAGAGCGTGAAAGGACACATTTGTTGGCAGGTTGGTTAACAGCTTTCAAGCCAAGTCTCCCTGATCCAGTGATTTCCACTTGTACCCAGTTATGCTTCCAGCACAGGACAATGAGATCTTTTTTTAGCTCCACTCTACTGCTTGGCTAAAGACACTGGAGTGAGTAACTCGCTGTGGTGTGGAATAACCATGCCAGTAAAGATGATATCTGTGATGCCTATGGTGGGTTTTTCCCTTTATTGAACGGACATTCACATTTTACACTATCAAGTTGAAAAATCCTCATCTGGCCAAATAATTATATATCCAAGGTCTCACCTTTTAAAAAAAACCTCCCCAAAACAATTCTCATTCTCAGTAAAATTTTATTTGCAATTGTTGTAATTGCAATTATTATTATATTTTCTAATCACTTTCAGAATCAAAGTATTGTCTGTGGTGCTGCACAGTTTCAAACTGGGCCTAAATGTTTCCTAAAATATCTTCTCTCCCAGCTTGCTCTGGCAACCCGTGAAGCAATAGAGTCCAGCTATTTAAACACTGTTAAACCCATCCTTTTCATTCCAGCAAAGTCACTTGAAACTTATCGTTTCAGTTTCCAACACATTTATAAATCCTTTTTCAAAAAGATTTGGAAGAATTTAAGCCAACATTATGTGGTAGCTCCTCCCTTTTCGTTAACATCCCAGCTAATGTTGTACCTGACTGCTCACTAGCAGCTGTTTTATTTTCTTACCAAAAAAGGACAGCCACAAATAATTTTCACTCATTGCGTCTAAACCTGGCAAATGATGTTATAGCCAGGTGATCCAAGTTCTTATCTTACAGCTACATGCGGACCACAAATTGATATGTTACAGATATTTGTGAATGACTTAAATTGCTGTAGTGGTTTGAAAGCAAACCGAGTAAGAGGCTCCAAGTCAGAAATACAATTTAATAAGAAGAAAGAAAAAAAANTCCCATACTACAACCCAGAACAATTGCTTAAAACAAAGATAAATACTTTTTTTTTAAATGGCCCTGTCCAACTTTATTTTCTGCCCTGAACCGACTACAGTTTGTGCAGTCAAGAAGAGAACACCCCTACCAGCCTGTTTTTGCCTCTGCTTCCCACGAACCCCATTAACTGTTTAATGGAGTTTGCTTTCCATGAAAGTAAAGCTGGGAGTGAATAGCTAATGAGACTGAGCACTGCATAATTTTTCTGGAAAGAGTGAATTATGTATGTCTGGGGATAAATGGGTAAAAACCTCTCACAATACTCAAAGGTTATATGCCAAATTTGTGAATGCCTATTCATGCACAGATCTCATTCTTCTTTACTACGTGCTGATGTTTCAGGCTGGTGGCACAGCTGAGCAGACTAATCCTGTGGTGTAAATGGTTTTAGAAGTCAATTGAAATACATTCAAAAAAGAAATCCAGATTTTGCCAGCACTGGAAGTCCCTGACTATCTGCACATTGCTGCTCTCAGAGGATGCTTCACCACACAGAACTCACTTTATGAAACGGCAGCTCTGCAGCCGTGCAGTACCCAGAGCTGAGCACCATCTCAGAAGTCTCTGCTCCATCCTCCTTGGTGGCAGCTCCACAGCAAGACCCAGGATGCATAAAGAAAGTCTAAGTTTCTTTATCAGCAAAAGGAGACACCCCACAGGAGTGAGGTGGAGCAGAGGGAAATTCACCTTATCATCCCCTGTGGCAGAAACTCCAGGGCAGAGATGTTTGCATCCTACAAGGGCAGAGCTATTACTGCATTTCTATGAAAATATTTGAATACAAAAAGCCAATTATAACATTTGCCTTCCTCCTATAGAATACCAGTCCCTTTTCTTTTATCATTTCAGTTGCAGTAATTAGTTGTTGCACATACTGCTTTGGAAAAGCAGAAGTTTCTAGAGACATTTGCAGCCAAAATGCTTGGTAAGGAGAGATAGATATTCATGCAAATGGCTTTTGGTCCATGACACTACTGGAAAGCTCAGAATGCACTTTCCAACACTGGCCCTAGGTACTCCCATGTACTTTCAAAGAAGTTGATAAACCTTTACTATTAATATAAATTTAAAATAATTGAGAATTATATATTTATTCCTCAGGCATTAACAGGGCACTAAACATACATTTTTGAGAGCTCAGATTAGTCCCCATATTCAGTAATTACATATATAGCTTTTATCATGCATTTCATTTTTTTAAATTATAGTCTAGCTGGACAAAATATTTTCAACATAGAAAGATAAAAGGATCCAAATATCCCCACTAAAATGTTTCTACCAATTTTCACTAGACAAAAAAATCACAAGCTGTGTAAGTAGCAAATATTATTGCAGCCTCTCCTCCAACTCTATTATTTCTAGGAATGGGGTGGAGAAAAAAAGGGAAAGGTAGGACAAGTAAAAAAGTACTTCTTAGAAGCAAAGTCAAAACCGCATATTAAAGTAAAACCAAATTATAATTTAAGAAAAATTTTGAAAACTAAAGGGGGAAAATACCATTTCTGTAGAGCATGAACAGGGGAGAATTTTGGTATAAACAACTAATTGAAACATTATCATTAAAAAAAAAAAAAAAGATTTGTATGATATGTATTTTTGCTAAGTAGAATATATATTTTTGCTAAGTAGAATATTTAAATTTTCAGATAACCCCTCCTGGTCTAGTCTAGTACAGGTCTTCTTGTTTTCTTGCTATTCAGTTCAAGAGGCAATGAGCAGTAACCTCATACAAAATTCTAATATTTAAATGTTAAAGGGGAGATCAGTATTCTCTCAGTAATTGCTGCCAAACTGAAGTCCAACACTACCTGAATATTTTCAATGAAACAAGCCTTAGATGACAGATGAAGTGTGGTTATCAGTGCTGCTGCTGAAGAAAAGACAAGCAGCAGTTGCAGAAGACAGCTGTACTGCTCAGGTAGCAATTACAATAAATTATATTCCTTTCCCAGTCTCCAACATCCCTGACATCCCACAGCACAGGGATCCTGGGTGTTCTGCTCGCTCTCTGTCAGCTACATCACAATAAAATGCAGATATTCTACTTCCCTAAAGGTTTCCTCCAAATCCCTCCGTCACAGTAGGTTCCAACAGCCCCAGTCCACAGGTGATTTCTTCATGTGAAAATACAAAACCTCAACTGATTTAAAGAGTAAGAATTTTAGAGACAAGAACATAAAAAATAAATGTCAGAACAATCTATCTGTGTTGTTATTTTCTAAATATTCTTTGTACTTCTCCATGTTGTAGTGTCTTTTGAATCCCAACCAAATTATTAATCTTCTCACAAACTGGTATAAAATGAATATTAACTGCAAACCTGCATCTCTCACCTCCTCTCTTGCATTTTAGATGAATGACTAATTCAGCTCTCCTAAAAAAAAAAAAAAAAAAAAAACCACAGAAAAAAACCTCTAAAACATAATAAAATCTCAAGTGACTGCCAAACTTAGCAGGTCACCGCAAGGTACAAGACATTCACATTTATATTCATCTGTGCAAATGGAAGGTGTAACACTGGGACACAATGGCTGTTCCTTCTAGATAATTACATTTTGGAATTGCAATGAAGCAAACAGAGTTTCTCCTGTGCAGAGCAGGATTTCTTACAACTGAAGACTCTACATCTCACTGCTGTAAGCAGATCACACAGACAGAGGCTTGGAGAAGCTGCACTGTGAGGAGAAGCCTTTTGAGCATCCCCCAGTGAGCAGATCACACAGACAGGGACTTGGAGAAGCTGCACTGTGAGGAGAAGCCTTTTGAGCATCCCCCAGTGCTGCCTCCTGTGCATGATCACCCCAAAGTGATGATCCATAATGCTGGCTTTGAGTCTCTCCACAAAGAACTGCTTTGCTTCCAAGACTCACTCTGCTGATCCCCACACAAAAACACATTTCTGTGTCAAAATTCAGTATTTCAGATGATGAGACAGCCTAGAAACACCCACAGAGCCCTTCATGGGCTGGGGGAGAGGTGGAGTGGCCCCTATTCCTCCTCTTCCAGCACAGCAAGGGCAGGCTGTAACAAACAGGAGGGGTGTGCCCTTGGTGCAGGGGTAGCTGTGCTGTGTAAATCCTTGCCATAGGACACTGTGGTCGCTGATGCTTTATAGAGTTCACAGGGAAGGTGCCCAGGTCAGGAACAGAAATCCTCTGAGGCTCCTAAAGCAGGTCCTGCCTCAGGAAGCCTCTGCTGTTAGAGGCTCCGAGATCTGGGGAGGGGCAGCCAGGATTGTACACTTTATGGGTTTTAACAAATTTGCTCTGGGCTACCTGTAAAACTACAATTGAGGAGAAAAAAAAAAAAAAAAAAGTGTAGGAGTAAAAATAAAAAAAGGAGAACTAGTCTATTTAGTCTTTCCAGCAATGACTGTCCTGGTTCTTGACCTTCTGCAGATGTTTCTTTTTAGTTGCTATGTACTAAAAGAGCATTTCACACCACTGCCTCCAAAATATTGTTGTCTTAATTCAAAAGCAACCACATGCAAAAGATGTGTTAGCTTTATACAAACTTTCTACAAAAAAAAAGCAGTAAATACAGGGATTAAACCAATTCATAGAAAAAGAACAGGATTTTTAAACTGTTACGATTATTTTATCTGTTGTGAATATTCAAGGAGGAGTGGAATAATGTGAAACACAATTAGTGGATATTCAGCTACCAGACTTCCTTGCACCTTGACTTCACAGATTAAATGCTTAGTTGTGCTCCTAAATGCAAAAGAAAATCTCAAATTTCTGCATTCTGTGTTTGGGCAAAAACTCTCATGCAAGCACCAGAGAGGGTAGGAGGTGCCAAAAAGAAAAACAAATTTAAAAAACAAGTTGGTGAGAGAGGGACACAAGAGGTTGGAGATGATGCTAAATTACCAGAAAATTAATCTCTCTTATTTTATTCTTCATCCTTTTGGTCTTTACTTTTTGTGACCCCTGTGACCATTGTTCTGTTTGTCCTCTATAGTTTCTCCAAGGTTATTCATCTAATTTTAATGATGAAGAAAAATCAAGGTATATCAAATATAAAGACTCAAAACCCACTACAGACCCTATATTTGCTGCAGAGACTTGAAAGCAGTCATGAAAAAGGAAAACTGGATTTACATTTAATATTCTCCAAGCCTGAAAATGTAGGGTCTTATGGGTTTTTATTTAAAAATAGAAGAGAAATAAAATTCTCAAATGTGTTTTGAAGACTATACTAATTTTTGGTTCATTTCTTAACTGAAAAACATAACTGACTTCATTCATTACCAGAAGTCTTAATTTTGAGTTGTATCTGGAGGGTATTTTGCAATATTTGCCTGTATGTGCAGTACAGTAATTACTTTCTTGAAGTGCACTGGAAAAGGAAATGAAGTCAGCAGGTTTATGATCTCAAAGCTTTTTGATTTAATTAAAAGTCATTAGCAGCAACCCTCACTATTCAGTGGCTGAACATGCCCAAATAGAGATCTTAAAGCAGAAGCCATAAAGATGAAGGCTTTACAGCTTGCTCAGGTTGAATATACAGCAAAATTCAAGGTTTTTCCTGTGTTACAGTGGACGGAAAACGTTATAATAGAAGGAATATCACTATAAAAAATTAAATGCTGAGCCTAACGTGATTAAAGATTGAAGTTAGTAGAAGTAAAGCACAGTAATTTATGTCATATTCCCCCCATGAATGTGTTGTGTATCTGCTCTGTTCTTGATTTATGGCACTGGAAACTTTTCTGATGCCCACGTTTCAATGCACACACTCAGTCACAGCTGAATTGCTCACTAATGTGCTGTATTCCCTGATGAGCTGGCCAATTTCACAGCCAGCCTGGTGACAGGATCTCTGCACAATGGGAGCCCCTTCATTGACATTCTGCTGTAATACCTATTAACAATTAGATTCCTTTTGCTTGCCATTGTATCTTGCTATTGTCATTCCAACAACAGATGCTTTTCTTATAAACCACTGAATTTACTCAAATTTAAATGTCAGGCGGACCAAGTGAATGCACAGTCCATGAACCTGCACTGGGAAAATGAGCTCACATCTGTCTCATTATAATATATTGTATTTCCATTTCATTTACTTTCCATTCTTAGCAGAGTTTCAAGCAATTTTTCAATTTCCAAACCAAGCAGCATCTTAGAAAAAGTGAGGTGATTTTTTTTCCTTTCTATGGCAGAAGATATATTGTTTGCGGGTAAATTTTTGTGGTGTCACACAACCACCCAGCACAATGCTGCTCTCACAAATACATTGTTTAACCAAACAAAACAACCTGAGAAAAAAACACTATGTAAAAGTTACCAAGGCAGAAATTGTATGAACAGGTTTCCTGATGAACATAATTCCAGGTATCATGGACATAAATGAGTATAAATTTTATACACTGGATAATTAAATGAATGGGATTTCACAGGGGAAAGTAAGAACACAGGCTCTGACAATCTGCAATTAAATGGGTGGTAGTGCTGGAGTTTTACAGATATTTAGTGATGCAGGTAATGTCTCAAGGAGTTTCTAAAGTACTTCAGTATTTAGGGAATTAGTTCCTTTGATGTTTTCTGATAGATCTCATTAGTTGCACCTTAAGGTACATCAGAATGTAAAAAAAAACCCTTGTCACTGAATTCAGTATCTGCAGATTAAAATAATGACTTGTAGGTGGCTCAGTCTCTGTATAAATCATTTAATGTAAGCAATATTAAATTTTAAGAGCAAGATGAACAATTGGCTTGTCTGATATGATTAAAGATGTGAGGAAGAAAAAAAAAACCTCAACAGTAAATTCTGAAAGTCTAAAGTTAAGCTAAGAGGTGTGAAGGGCAATTCAATTTGTCCTAAAATACAAAGCAATCAAAGTTGCTATGGTTTTATCGTTATTTTAAAATGATGGCCAGTCTCTTGCATACTTGCAAATGTAGAATTTTCAGACTGATGCATCCAAGGTTAGATTGTTTATTCTCAGTCTTTCAATATTTTCTTACGGTTAGAAATTTTTAAATGAACATTTGATTGTTGAGTTCCCTGGCAGAAGTCCATATGAGTTGGGACTGTACTTAGAATACAGATGAGAAAATTAATTAGGTGATGAGAGTTTGGAATATTAGTTTTCAGCTGCTAGTTTTTATTATGTCTCTTTTTCTGGATGTTCATGTGGTGATTGACAGAAAATTTCAAAAATACGCAGGATGTGTTTAAAAATTTCATGCTGGAGAAAAATATATTCTAACTCACTCGTTAGGGGGAGGAAAAATCCAAAATACCACATTATATTTATGCTGAATAAGGACATTGCATGGAAATGCAGGAGTTTACCCTCTCTTCTGCCAGATTCCATCAGAAATCCCAACTCTCACACACTGTAAAGAGTTTTTAAGATGATAAAAGAACAAATTTCCTGTTCTTTTCCTGAAAGTTGTTATACAGCACTACTGCCCAAATGCTGGCCCACAGGTGTGATTTGTATCTCAGTGGCACTGCTGAAACCCAGTGCCTCTGGGAACCACTGTAAAGTTTGCATTAAATGTGGAGTTAATTACCTCAGGACTAATAATTTTACAAAAGAAAAAAAGAGAAAGGTTTAATTACTTTGAAGAACACATTTAAGTGTAAAAATCATGTTTTTTCAAAACTAGATGAATATTTTAATCTTAGCCCTAGAGCTTTACCCTAGAGTTTAACTCTAGAGCTTAACCCTAGTCAATGTAATGTAAATATGGCATCATGAAAGCTTTCTCAGCACTGTGCTTCCACTTAAAATTTTTTATTATATATCTGCAATCTTCTAATTTCTCGTCTTTCTCATTGATATTCTCCTGACATAAAACAAAATCAAATTTTAGATCTTTCTAGAGCTTTTGTAACTCTAATACATTACTGTTCAAATGCAAGCACACAGATCTCTTGTTAAAACGTCAGTTTCAGAGACGTCTTTGGTGCAAATGTTGTTATTTAGATGAAAACAGATTATCACAACAGCAGAAGCTCTTGTTTTGTAAAATTTCATTTTAGCCCAGCCTCTTTTAGAAGCCTACAGCTGTCAGACCCTGTATCTTTCTCTCTGATCCCTCAAGCTGGGGAACTTTCTTTGTTCCTGTGACAAAACACGTGTCTGTCCTTTAGCTGATTAGTGCTTCAACAAGAACATAACAAGATATTCACTGTTTCCAAACGTTTGCACATCAAAGACAACTTTAAGCAGCTTTGTGAAATGAATTTGATTTGTTAAACCCTCTAAACTGCAGAAGGATGGAGCTGGAGGAGTCTGTTGATTCCTTGCATCTTGCATAATTAGAATATACAAGTGGTCCGGATCTGCATCTTTGTCTACAAAATACTTGTGGTTTATGTGTACCAAAACGTTGCCATTCTAACTTTTCCAAATAATTGCCATCAGAAATACAAAAACATTTTACTTACAATTTACAAAAATACTATTTAAATAATTAAAAAGGGCATTACATCAACCTGCACAGCAGTGGCTTCTTGCCACACAGATCTCTTCACAGATCACAACTACATGAAAAATCAAGCATTTTCAAAAGTACTTAAAATAGTTGTCCTTCTCTGCTAAGACTACTTCAATAGCTAGATTTACCTATAATAAAGAGAATTATTGCTGCTCAGTTGAAAAAAGGACCTAGATTTCTTCTGCCAGGTAGGGTTGAGAATAATTATTCTGAAATGAGAATACAGCTATGATAAAACAGGAGATCAGAATCAGAGTGAAAGTTAGAGCAGAAGATTATTTTTTCAAATGAACTCCAAATGTCATTTTTCATTTTTTAAATTGAATCCTATAAGCTTCTATAAATTCCATGACACAGAAGACTAAGTTAAGCAATTACTCTCGAAAATATTATCCACTCCTCTGCAATATTAACAAAAAAAAAATCATAAAACACATATCTACATAGTCTAAATATTCATTATAATGAAATGTTGAAATTTATCTAGCGGGTAAAATAACAATATTAGGTTAAAATTATGCTTATAACAGCTACAACAGCAGGGCAGTGAAGAGTCAGGGAGCTCTGTAGGCACCTCTCTGGGGAATTAGCAGCCTCCTCTCCACAGCCAGCAAAGTTCACTGCACTCCTGTGAAATGTAGGGCAGTAGGCAAGGTAAAAGAAGAGAGATGTAATGAAACCTTTCCTATCTACATTCCCTACTCAGACTGCATATGTAGAGATTCATGAATGTAAAAAAGATTATTTCTCTTATTCTTACAGCGCTGAAGCAAATCTATAGGAACAGCAGCAGGTTCCTGCCATCATTTGGTCTAAGCCAGCTGGATATAAACACTGCTTTGAAAAGACCTATCCAAACAGTCAAGAAAAACTGAGAAGAGCAGGCAGCAAGATCAAAGGAACAGGCCTGAGATGAGAAATAGGTATAAATGTCAAAACACAACAGCATCTTCATTAACAGCCACTTAACCATCATCTCACAATCAACTAAAAGACCAACAGGTCCTCACGGATCCTCCTCTCTATGAAAAGTAGGAGAACTTTATATTCAAAATAACCAGGAGTAAGAAAATTTATATCTACAGTTGTGCCTAAATATAAGAGAAGGTGTTCTACAAATTAAATCTGCCAGCAGTCAGACATATCTGACTTCTTGAATTCTATAAGCTTCTAAAATCAAAGTTTCTCCTTACAAGGATTCTTCTTAGAATCTAAAATTCTAAAATCAAATTTTCTCCTCACAGGGATCCCCAAGCTCCTACCAGTGCTGTGAGATCCAAGCAGCCATATGGCCACTGAACCTGATTACAGACACGAGCTGACTAAATGCACACTCTGGGCTCTCTGTGGGGAACAGAGGGCTTACATTAAAAGGTCAACAGTGTTAATTCTCTGCAAATGTCCTTTGCTCAAACACGAATTTTTAACTAATCCATGTTTCACCACCACCTCCTTCTTTTCCTAAAATTCTCACCCCAATTTTAAGTGCAATAAAGACCTTGCCATGGAGCAGTTTGGTTGGTGTGGGCCTCTGCAGTTTGCTCAGGGACTTTGCAGGCTGAGAAGCCAACACGGCCAGTGTAGCCACAGGAGAAACAGAAAACACAAACCAAACCCAGTTCATGTGTCTGGTCCATGCAAGTCCTAAGGCACACCACAGCCAGCTCCTCCTCCATGTCAAAGGGCACTTCCAAAGCCTCAGTTAGTGATGTAAGTGATCTAAGCCTTTTCAGAACCAATGCCATCTGCACGGGATTTACCTACTTTTGCTGAAGGGACCATTTCAAACTTCTAAAGGATACCCACTTTCCTTTACATTTTTCCTTTCTTCATCATCTGTATTCTGCTGCATCCCCTCAAAGGCCAGGTGCTGATGGCTTTCTCTAAGGCAGTAATTCAACTTCAAACCAACTGCAGGGGAGTGGACGGGCGAGAGCACGGCAGGACCTCCACAAATCTCCGATTTGCACTGAACTGACATGTGCTCAACCAGTCCAGCATTAAACTTTCTGTATACTCCAATGGTTCCTGCTCCTTCAGGACTTCACTGTCTGATTAGAGAAATTATAAATGCAAACTCGGCTTTCTGATTAATGAGTCATGAACATCACAAGAAGGCTGGGAGTGACCTTTGCCGTTCATTTTTTTGCAGCCTTTCTGTAATCAGCATCACAAATACTTTGGCAGAGTTTGTTTATTGACTCTGCACTGGAGCAAAATCAATTTTCTATGCTGTTTTCTTCCAATTTTAGTTCTTCAGCAGGAAATAAAATAGTGTTATAGGTGTCTAGGCTTAATAGCTGCATGCTCTGATTCAAACTGGGTATGGCCATATATAACCCAGGTTAGTTCACCTGATCAGTGAGAGCAAGGACTGCAGAAAAGAAAAATATTTAAGGAATACTGTTAAAATACTAGGAGAAACCCAACAGAACTCAGAAACCATGGCGCAAAAAGACAATTGGAGAAGTTCTATATAAAAGTAATTTCATGTAGAAGTTTTGCAGGTATTGCTAAAAAAAAAAAAAAA
>VXBB01012525.1:553084-593253 GCA_013399915.1 Illadopsis cleaveri
ATGATGCAAACCAAACACATTAAAAGCACCACATCTCTGCTTATCCTGCTTCCCAGACTGTGCTGTGGCTAACCAAGGAAGTCCTCAAAGGAAGATCCTCCTCAGGGTGCTGAACACCTACTGCTAAAATCATGATGCTTAGGTTCCATACCTTCTTTTGGAATAGCACCAAAGCACAGAACTACTCCATCTAAGGCTGAGCTGGGGATTTCATTATTGGGGATTTTGTGCAGCCAGGCACAAGTCCTGTAATGCTGTTACTTAACCAACTGTCCATCAGCCACAGTGAGTAAACTGGTAGGGTCGAGGGCAAAAAAGGTTTTTTTGAGACTAGATACAGATAACTCATTCTGTCAGCTGAGATTAAATCTTGGTGCTGGAGAGGAAAAGAGCAGCACTTAGCAGCAGTTTTTTAAAAACAAGTCAAATAGATCTGAAGGAAAACTCCAGAAGTTTTATTTTAACCAGTCTTTTAAGTGCTTTTGCAGGCTCATTCTGGTGATCATGGAACTGTGAAGTATTTACAACAGCCAGGTAGCTCCATATCCAAACAATAGTCATGCAAATCAGTTGTGCAGACAGAAGAACACGAATTTAAATATTTAAGAGGCAGGAGTCAGCCATGTAGTAGACTTTTTCACAGTTCATTAGAAGATTTAGAAGCAGAAGTCTATTAGCATTCTTCTGCACACAAAAGGCTGATTTAGCAGAGACTAGATGAATTAATAATCAAATAAGGTGATGCATATTAACTACAGAAAAATCTGCTCTAGAAGGTACAGACACAGTTGCCAAAGTGTGGTTAAAATAAAACCAAGTACTAGCTGTCCCTAGGAAAGGGAACAAACACCCTTGAAAAATGTTATTTTTTATGTTGATACAGAGCATGTGGTCTTTACTGATTTATTATGTATTAAGACAAGATAATATCTGGGGGCCTGTTTCCATCACTAGCAAGTATATGAATGAACTGGCTTTTTGCCTCAACTGGTATTTCCTGAATGAATAAGAACATTAGCTCTAAGCAAGACACATTGCAGCAACCCACTGCACCAGGCCCTCTGTGTGCTCTTCTGTGCCAGCACAGAAAATCAGCTTCCTTGATTTGCCACTCCGTTGCTTTTCTTAGGGATCTGTTGTGCCTGTAAAACCCTGGAAATGGCAAAGAATATTGTGTGCTGAATAGGAACAGTTGTGACTACCGTGATGAGAGGAAGATATGATGGGAGGAGGAAGCATTTCTCAGCTCCCACAGAGCCCCTTCCCAGCCCTGCTCCCGGCTGTCCAGATCTCCTGTGGTGGAATAGGTCATCCAGTCACTGCCAAGCAGGAAATCCAATGGCAGGGGCAGTTCCCACAAGAGGAGGATCACCATCAAATCCATCAGCAGGGCTGGCATCCTCCACCAGACCTGCAGAGTTAATTGCTCTCTCTAGCTCAGTGTTTAATGCAAACTCTCTGGAGCTTAATGAAGCTTGGTGGTGCAGGGATGAGGAGGCTGCACTCACTCAGTTAATGCTGCCCACACTGCACAGGCTTTTTGAGTAAAATGCAATTTCCATCACCACTGGTCTTAAGATGAGTTCTCTCTCAACTGCACCTGCAATAGTCCTTGCTTAAAACATGGGTGCCATGTGTGCTTCCAGCAGCCATCCTAAGGAGATGTGCTGTTTCTCCCAGCTGGGATTCAGGAACAGTTCAGCATGACACAGTTACTAACAGCATATCAGAAAAACAGTCCAGCCCTGCATCATCATGAGTTTCATAAACACAGATTTGCTCCTATGCATGCTCCTAGATTGTTCAGAGCTCAGAGGTGGAATATTTGCACAGAAAGGCTTTGCCCTTTCCACAGGACTCATCTTCCCAGGAAGGTCAGAGGCTACAATATTTTTTTATGTAGAGCACTGCTTGAGTAATACAGCAAAACTGCAAACCTCCAACCAGGCCAATTGGGGAAAAGGAGGAAGGAGATCAGAAAAGAAAAGATGTCCCACACAGTCAAAATTACTGAGTCTCCTGAGGAAATAAATGGTCGAATTATATCAATTATCAGGAACACATTTTAACAGTGTTTTAAAAAAAATTAAATACTGAGGAGCAAACAAACTGTTTGCGAATCTAATATCAACTTCACAAGTACCAAATGGGACAGGTTTTCAGTTACCTTGTGCACTGAATACAAACCAAAGTTTAGAGATTAAATGTCAACAAATGAAGGCAAAGCATTAATCTATTGTGCCATACCACCTCACTTTCAAATCACTAACAAGCTACTATCTATCTTATCTCTGCTTCACTAATTGACAATCTCCATTTGTTTCATCAAGAAAAGGGACAATCCATTCTGGACTCAGCATACATCATCCTACACAGAAATAAATACTCTGCAATAAATGGCAGCCAAGTGAGAAGCAGAGTGTGCTCTGCTTTGACACAAAAGCAGCAGAAAAGCATTATTTTCTACCCTTTGCATATACACATCTCTCAAACATCCACACTGAACCTACTCTCTCTGGAGAGCAGGAAGAACTGCTCCTTTTTCATTCTTCAGAAAAGAGAACCAAGTCTGAAACCACTCTTTCACAGCCAACACCAACACACCCAGTGGCTCACATCAGCTGCTGGGGAAGAACCTTCCTTCTCTGCATTTTTGGGTGAAATAAGGCAGCCTCTAGGACAGACAGCTCTTCTGGACACTGTGGCTAGCAACAAGGTCATATTTAATGGGATATGCCTTTTGGGAAGAACAGGCTTTCAAACAGACAGCAGTGTTACACAGATCTAAGGGCTGTATTTGAAGAGCTTCTCAAGAGCCAAATTGTATTGATGAATCCAGTACTTATATGAGGTTCCTTACAGGGGAAGAACAGGCATTGTTCTTTACAAGCATTACATTTTAAGGAGTGAAGGAGAAATATTTTTTTATGTATTCATTTCATATCTTATCTTCTTTTAGAAAAGCCTTGTGGTGACTGAGATATCTGCCCTCAGCAGACAGAAGGTCACAAAGTAAGCAGTCTCAAAAACCTTACACAGCTCTCCAAGTTTAGCTCTCTTTTCATCTGTGAGATGCAACACAACAAGCACATAAAACACGGCAGCAGAAAGGTTTTCTCAGCAAGAGCTTGCAAGGTGCCTGCACACAGATCATTTGCAGTGAAACAGTGAAGGGATTGCTGTCTCTTGGCCACTGCCACTACAGAGGTGTGATTCCTGAATAGGAGAAATTAGGTATTAAGGGTTTAAAGAAAAAGCTGGATGGATAGGTCATGGTGCTTCTTATAAGGTAGCAATTACATTTTGAAGCCAAATGTCCCTGAAGTGCAAAGATGTTTTTGTTGCTTTACTATACTGGGAGGCTCAGGCACACAGAGCTGCCACAATCCACCTTCTGCTTGGATACAAAATTACTGCTATGAAACTGAAAGCTCCAAGACTCTTTTTTTACAAAATGAAAGCTAAGGTTTCTTAAGGCATTTGTGTAAAAGGATGCTTCCTCTGGCAGACATCAAGGCCAAAGCCAAAACAAAAATATCACAAAGTACAGAAGATCCCAGGTACAGGTCACCACTGGAGATGGATAATAGACTTGATGGACCATTAGTCAGTTCCACTGTGCCTGTACAGAGCCAGCAGGGAAGGAGGAGGCAGTAAAAGAAACAGACTGCAGATTAGAAAGGAGGAAAATTATGTAGGGAATTCAGCTAAAAAGAGAAGTTCCTTACTGAGTTTCCCACTAATATTTTATTGCAGCACTGTGGCCCAAAAGAAGTACTTATGTCTTGCCAGGTTAAATACTTTGCAAACAAATATATTGCAAGCTGGGCTGAGGAGATGTAAAATCAATGCCATAAACATGTGTCAGTGCTAATATTGGCTCATATTTCTACTGTTTACAGCATTTAACCTGTACCTCAGAGAAATCAATAATTATTACATCAATAATGAACACTAATGTCATTGTGGCAACAGCAACTGGGAAAATTTTGTAGCTTTGTCATGATAAAGTCTAAAAACCATAACACTTGAAAGCAGAACTGGACAGTTTAGCCAAAATTCTGCCCTGCCTACCTGCACACTTAACAAATGCAAATTTTGTGCTGCATTTATCGCTGTGACTACAACTGCAGGGTTGCTGACTTTAAAAAGAAATGCCAGAGAACAGGATGCCAGAAAGTTGACTAGCAGTAAAGTCCTGATAAAAGCATTAGTCATAACAGAATAATCAGATACAATCAGAAGGGGAAGAAGTTCACTGGTAAATCTGAGAAAACATTCCCACCAATGCAATACAGCATTCACTTTCTAATGCATGACTGTGCTAATATAAATGCAGTATAATTAGTTAAAATAATAAAATGACAAATCCTGTGTGTTTATCAGAAAATATATAAAGCAAGCAGATAAAAGTGCCTCTACCCCTGTAATATTTCAAGATTGTTCCAGTGTGTACCAGACACCCGCAACAGTTTACATCCATGGAAAAGGGATAGACTGTGTTGATAAGCACAAAATCAGAATGATATGAGCCTGGGCTTAGTCCTTAATGCTAAACTCTGTGTAAATGTGAGAGCTGGGCTCTGGAGATAGCAGCCAAATGTCATATTTGAACAAGTGATATTGGGAAAAGCTAACTGGAGGTCCCAGAAATAGAACTACAGGGAGGAAGGAAAACCACAGGGGCAGTTAGTTCCCAGACAGGATCTATCCTTCACTTGGAACAAGATGGAGGGACACTGATTAAAGACAACTCTATGTTACTCAGTCACAGAGGGAAAACCACCTTTAATGGAATCATAAAAGTTTGAGACACTACAGGGATATCTAGGTCACCCAGGCCATTCTCCATCATTCCTGGAACTGAACCACACCATGTGGCAAGTGCCTTTGATTAGCTTTAAACCACAGAAGGAGGCTGCGAACATGCAAAAAGAACAAAAGCATTTATTTCACCGGCTTACATTGAGGTGTTAAGGATGGCCAGTATCATGGTATTCTTCAAGGCACATGGGAGCTCAAACCACTGCACTCAAACTGTTTGTTCCACATTTGTATATTTTTCCTACATCATTCCACACCTTACTTTCTGCCATGCATTTCAATTTCTATTTTAATACTCAACATAGGACATTATTAGGTGGCAGATTGACCCTTTTCTAAGTAGTCCCACTGGTTTGTCTATTTAATAGAATGCATAGGCACTTATGTACCTCTCAATTTTAAAAACAGAACTGCATCATACAAATAAAAAAAATCAATAGTATACTTTGTTAAGTTCCTACTGGGCAGCTCTGATATGTTTTCATCATTATTGCTATTATGTTTACATGCAAATACACATATTTCTCAGTTTTCTCAGCATTACCAAGTTTCACCATTACTCCATCAATGCCTCTTTTATTTGATGCAATTTATTCATACAGCTATTTTAAACCATTTTACTCTCATCCTTCTTCCTTTATTAAATGTCTACTTCCTTATGAGCAATGTTTGATTTTCAGGGCTAGTGACAAATGTACTAGAAAGTCACACATATGCACACCAACCATTCCTCTGTCCTGTGCAGTTAAAGCAGACAGATTAGAATTTATTGTTTCAATGTTGCTGTTCTAACCTTTCTTTTTCAAATCAAACGTGATGATCACTCTTCCCTAAAGCAATTAAATGCTGTTGAGGAGTGAAGCAGGATCTGTTCCTTGCTAGAGGTCAGCTTAGAAACAAAAGTGTTTAGTAAATGGCAGACATGGAGAACACTGCTGCAGTCAGAGCACAGAAATGGCACAACACAGACTCAGAACTGAGATGAGCGAACTAAATTTAGAAAGACAGAAAGAAAAGTAAAAATAGAATGAGGTTCACAAGATCAGAGTCAGCTGTATTTTTAGGTCCAGGGAAGGCAACACTGAAAAAATAGGAGAGCAACATCTTGGTTCAGGAAGCAATGCATGCTGAAACCTAAAATCCAGCATCTCCAAGGGCAATCTGAGCCCTGCCCACGGCCTGCAGGGCAGAGCCTTGAGCCCTTGGCAACAGCACAGACAAGCACGTCCAGGTTTGCCTTTCTCCCTCAGCCCTGTGCACACACAGCACGAGCCCTGCAGAGCCTGCAGGAGAGCCCAGCAGCACTGCAGAGGTGCTCAGCAGGTCTGGCATCTCTTGAAGAGAGAACTTAAAAAGAAGCAAAAATATCTGAAGAGCCAAAGGAAAACATGCAGCAATAATCAGCACAGCTGCTGTAGAATAAATGAGGTCTCAATTATTATTTTTAGCAGAAATCACATACACACCCAGTCCTGGTCCAAAATAAAAGATTTTCCATTATCTCCTACAGCAGTGGGAAGTTATTTCCTACATAGCAACCCATCCCTGCGAGCTGCAGTACATCCACAACTGAATATAGACTCTCATTTATTTCATACTTCCCAGTCATGATCACGTACAGAGCTCGAATATCAGAGATGCAACATTCCTGGGCAACAGATGCAGGAACTTCCACAGGACTTCAATCCTGGGACAGCACTGATTGTATCTAATAGCAGTGAGCTGGGAAGTAACAAAAAACATGACAAGACAGTTCTTGTGGGACCACCAGTAACCTCTGATACACAGAAAAAGTTACATAAAAGCTGCTGCTTCACAGAGCCTGGTGCTTAATTTAGGGGGAACTATCTGAAAAATAAGCTCATGCTGAAGTAAAATACCTTATTCAAAGAAGTGACTCCTTTCATATGAAAAGCACACCAATGGATTTTAACTCATAAGCCTTCCTCCCTTTCTTTCATAATTTTCTAAACACAATCCCTATATAGGATAATCCATTCAGGGTCACTCTTTAAAAGAACTGCCATAACAGCTTCTTATATTCCATTGCTTTACCGAGCACTTTAATATCTATTTCAGCCCAGGGCACAGGACAATTTTGGCATCCTGAACAGCTGAGCAGAAAGCATATGATATGATTTAGGAAATCCCCAGAATGTCAAGACTAGGTTTTGTAAATCCCTCGTCACTATGTCTGTTTCCCACTCCACCTGTTTCATTTGACTCCTCTAAGTATTTGTAATAAAAATGGAACTGCAGTCATCATGGGTTGATTTACAGGACAAAATCTTTAAAGTATTAGTAGTTCTAAATACTATTTAGAACTACTAAATTAGTAGTACTAAATTCCACCTCTGTAGGTACCCTTAAATATACAGTTATATATCTGCAACCATTTCTTCAGCAACAAGTGCAAATGTCACAAGTTTCTTTTCCCCTTTGCTTTAACTATCATTAAACATCATGGAGACACAAACCTTGAAACCACAACCCACAGAGGAGTAAGAGCCCAGGTGAAAACCAGCAGAGAAATGGAGTGTGGCAGGAAATTTGTGCATGTTAGAAGACCACCAGGCCTTCAGGCTGCACAGTAGGCTGACAATGACACTGTGGTGACAACTCCAAACCACAAAGCAAGAATGTGCTGCAGCTGGGTTTTGCTGAACAAGGCTGCAACCAGGACATAACCAGGGTGTTGTGTCTTAAAACCAAAATAATTTAAAAATTACTGTATTCCAGAGCAAAACATGGATAACCCCAAAGTTAATAGATCAGCCCTGTTGTTTTAGCATGCACAGATTTAGAGGAATGGATATGGTTACAACAATCATGATGATCCTTGACAGCAATGAATTTGATTCAGAAAATATTACTCCTCTCTTTCATGTTCCCAGTGCTATTCCTAAGTTTGCATTGCTGCAAACAACTGTAATAACAGCAAGGCTTTGCTTAGGACAATATCAGGAAAAGGATTTAGTTCAAAATCACTGCAAATTTTCTGAATTGCTTTTTAAGAAGGTGCGTTTCAGCTCAGGTTTTAAAAAGATAGTACCGCAAATTCCAACTCCTTTATTGAGCAATTCCATCAGAAAAAAAAAATAGGACAAATTTACTGGTCTTCCCACTTTCAAGCAATTTAGAGGATTCCAACCCTATAATTTAAGGTTGAAATCTACTTGAGAAAAAAACTATACCTGAGAAGGTGGAACAATTTGCCAAAGTGACAGCAAGCTTTAGGATGTGCAAATGAGCTCCTGTGGTGGTTCCATTCTCACCACAGATTCAGGAGGTAAGTAGTTTTAAATCACCCCAAGTTTCAGTATTAGATTTGTCTAACTACAGCTATACAGCCCTGAATGTGCAGAGGAATTAATTTTGCCTTCCCCTTTGTGTATCCCATAGTTCCTTTTGGGTAATTCAAAAGAATAGTACTCATCTCCCGCTTTAATTCTTTCTTTTTCAACTCCACACCACCAAAAAGCCTTTCAATTATATTTGTAACTTCAGGAGACTAATTTGTCCTTTTAGGTTAATGAAGGAAAACCAGCAACACACCCCTCCTCCCCAGTAAGACTGGAGAAGAAAAGCAAATTCTCCCTTGACCTTTCCCACTACCTGAGCCAAATCAAGGTGCTCAGTCTCACCACATCTCACCAACTTCTACAAGAACATCTCAGCCTGCCTGGGCACCTGATTTTAAACATAAAAGATGTAACCAAATTATTGAAGTTCTGTTTTCTTTACAGCGTTTCCCCAAAGAGCAAAAATATATTTTAAAGTAAATCTTTAAAATCCAGCAGATTACCCTCCTTTGGGAAATAATTGTATCAGCAGCAAGCAATAAAAGAGCAGCTTTTACTACTTCAGTAAAAAATTACTTTGTTTTGTTTTGTTGTTTCTCAGATGCTTATTTTCTTCTTAAGAAATATTTTCATTAATCTTATCCATTGTTTTTATCCTGCAGTTAGATAAACTTCTCTTGTGCTGGATAGTGTTGGTGAAATTATATATGACAGTACTGATACAGCTATTCACTTGCATGTTCAAGCCTGCATCAGTAATGAATATTTCTCAAGCTGCTTTAAGCTTTGGTTATGAAAATAGAATGAAAATGTGATTACTGTCACAGTAATACAGCCAGATTTCTTAATGAGACAATATTCTTTGTCTCAGACAAACTTTTAGAAATAATACAAAAACATGATTAACACGAATTAGGCCTTGCTGTATTACATTATAGATTAAGTTTATGCAGATGTGTCCTTTCCCCTCATCATTCGCAAGAACTGCATTCAGATACCATCATCTCATTAGTCTGGGTACAAATTTTGAAGGCAGCACATCTGAAAAACAGACCAATATAAATGATGCCCTGGTTTGATGACATGGATTTTTTCCTCTCTCCATCCCTACAATAAAGAAAGACCTGAAGCCTCTTATGTCCCACAAGAGTTTGCACTGTTCAATAACAACGGCTTTGCACTTTCATTTCTCAATTATCCAGATGAAGTTGGTGAGTCCCACTGGGACAGGACTGACTTGTCAACCACCTCAGCTGAGTTTCAGGAAAGGACTGGCAGTCCCAGCTCCCCTGCTCAAGGAACAAAGAGGTTGTTTTGGTTCTGATTAGCTTTTGTGGGTACTGCTGTTTTTCAGGCTGTCACAGTATCTGTCAGCTCACTTTTAAAATTCTGCAACATCCCTTTCTGTTGTTTCCAATATGTAAGTCAGAGAAGTAATAAATTCCTTTGTCATGGCTTTGTGCTGTTTGCTTGGCAGGGAGGGTGGGAAGGTGGAAGATCAGGTGGGCAATCTCAAGGACATGAGCAGAGCTCAAGGTACAGCTCAAGCTTTTAGCTCAAGTACAAGGCAAGCTCAAGGCACAGAGCTCATGTTACTCAGCCTGGTCTTGGGACTGATTGTGATGTGTCTGAAACACTGCCTAAAATGACCCCTTTTCCAAATGTGAAGATGTTGGGTTTGGTTTGTTTCCAGCACTCCCACATTCTTTGTCTTCTTTTCATCATTTTGCTAAACTTGGGTTGGGTTCTGTTCTCTTCCTTAATTTGCCATTATGTGCATTTCCTGTAACTTGTGGTTTTTCTTTAGTTCCACAAACCATTGTGTCTCATTTCTAATCAGAGAGAACTTGACTGGGTTATATGCCTTAGTTGCAAAAAGAAGTTGGCTTGAATTGTTTTTATTTACATTCGTCCTTAGAAAATTTACCAAAAATCCCAAAACCAAAACAAAACAAAAAACAAACAAACAAACAAAAAAACCCAAACCCCCAAAAAACCCACCCCCACCTTGAAATTAAAGTAAAAATGATTTTCTAAATTCTCAAATTTCTGATTGGATAGGTAAAGAATGGACATGCAAGGCTCCTCCATTTAAGACAAATATATATGAAACAAGAAATAGAGAAATAAAGAATAAAAAAGTCCTTCCATTAGTTTCTCACAAATCAAATCACAGAGTGTTGGTTCACATAGTTTCCAGATGATGAGGAATCATGACTATGTGGTCATTTCCTGGTATTTTTTCTCTGTAATAATAATGAAAAGAAGCATTATCACCCCTGATATTCAATCAGACCACTTGAATTACACCCCCAGATTACAGCCAATAACTGCTGGTGTTTGAGGTTATCTGGATGCCATCAGTACAAGTATCAGGATAAATTACTGTGACCTTCACCTCTCTGCCTCCAAATAAGACCAGTACACTTTAAGGCTGATGCTACAGTGGTAAAAGTCCTGTTTACTACATGGCATTGAAAGACAGAAACAGCAAACTCTAAAATAACAGCAAAGGAGCAGCAAGCAAATCCATGGCATCCTACAAATTCACCTAATTAAGAGAATTTCTCATAATTTTTTAGCTCCTGCATCTGCTGTTTTCATCCACCTATTATCTCATCTTAAACACAAACAGTAAGATATTTAACAACATATGGTTTTGTGATGTGTACAGACTGTGGCTAGAATAGCAAGGTCATAACTGGCCTGCAGGTACCCCTGCAACACCAACATTAATAAAATCCAGGCAGGAAAAAAACAACCTAACCAATTACGGGAACAAGCTCATCAAAGGAAGAAGGATTTTGCAGAAGAGAAAGGCTGCTGTTCCAGCTGGTGTCAGCAGTATTAGGAAACTGAGGGACCAAATGTTAGCTGGGACATTCCAAATGAATCCTGAACTATAAACCAAATGGCAATAAACAAAGCTATTTGTCAGCTGACCCCCCTTGGATGTTGTTAACAGGCACACAGCATGCCCATAGCCTGTGGCAACCTGCAGACTCCCAGTGATAAAATCGTGACAGCTAACAGATGAATCCTTTCTGAATTCTATTAAATAAATTAATAATCTTAGCAACATCATTACAGCAAAACATCCATCTTCTGCAACAGCTGTTCCTCCACTGCTTGTTGCATTTATTTTCTGTGCTCTTGCCATGCCTTATGCAGTACAACTTAACTCAGAGACTGAACTGCAGCACCTCAATGGCAAACCTATAAAAGCAGATTATTTGCATTTTTTATGCAGTTTGTGCAAAGCAAAAGCTTTTGCCTGAACAGAAAAATATGTCTAACTATTCTGTCTCTAAAGTAAACAACAATAAACTTTGGTACTTTCTGACAAGAAACAAATGCAAACCTTACAAAATAGACAACTATGATTCACATGAAACCTTTTCTGCATCTTTCAATTCATCAACAAAGATATTAAACCTAAGATGCTTTTGTTCTGTCTTCAGCTGACTATGTAATGCTAAACAAAACTTGGTGGAAGTTAAAGTATGCCATCAAATTGCTTCTGAATTTGTTCCACAGTTACAATCTGCACCTCTGTAACCTGAAAAGAAAAATGTTCCTGGTATTCTTCCAGAACAATAGAGCCAGGATAAGCAATAAACAGGTAACTTAGGAAACAGAAATGACAAATATGAAAAAATTCCCACTTCACATTGAGCCAGTGCTGACTTCTCCAAGTCCCCACCTCCATCTGAACTCACAGATCAAGATGCTGTAACTGATTGTGGTACATAAGCACTTGTGGGTAGTTCTGGACCTGGGCAGTTCTGTTTTGCTTTACCCACTGCATGCTCTTTCTAACACTGCATTGAGAATTTAATTAAGCATTTACAATTTTATGCCTCAGATGAAACTACAGTACACAGAAACCTTAGTAAGCCTGGAATCACTAAAATCACATTTTACTTTTTGGTGACACCTCCCATGCTACATGTAACCTAAGTTGCACATTGCAGAAGTTTTCCAAAGGAATAGAAATGCACAGACCACAGGGGCTTTTCTTTTAAGAGCTCTTTTGAGACCACTGCCACAGACACATATTTGCCATCAAATAACCATGCTCAGCATCAGACACAGCCTCCTTTTCTCATCTCCTGTATGGGAAATTATGCTTTTCTCAAGTGTATTTAATCTTGTAAATCAAAGTGAGACCTGTGAGAACATTTTCTCTACCAGTTTTTCTATGCTGAGATTTCCAACTGCTGCAGCAACGTTTCTTGTAAATTGTTTTTTAAATCCTGTTTTTGCAGAATGGCATAAGTCGCGGCATCTCTCCATGCTTGTTTCGTCAAAAATTCTTGTGTAGTTTACATTTCCACTTACATTAAAAACATTAATTGGATATCTCAATCTAATGCAGAGTAGAATTTGCCTCAATTTTTTTTTAGCAGAGTTTTCATGTTATTCTCCCTCTCCCTGAACTGGTCTTGGAATGTACTTCAGAATCTACTTCTGTCAAACTTCACATTATTTTAAGATTAACCTCCTTGAAGTGTGATGTGCCCTGCACATATATGGCAGTATTTTCACAGGGCTCAAGATTTACAGAAAGTGCCACATTTAGCAGATTTCTGACATATTTACAATTATTTTTTTTAAAAATCTTCCTTTTCTCCTGAAACACTGCTGTTCCCTCAGCAGTTAAATTACCTATAAAGTAAAACAGTGTGTATTGCAGAGATCATCTCAGTGGTACAATTGCAGCAGCACTAATGGTAGAAGCATCCTGGAGCTTTGGAGAAGCTTCAGCAGCTGCATCAAATGAGGAACATAAATAAACAAAACTTGTGTTCTGGCTCTGGTTCTGCTACTAACTCACTGTCTCAGATTAAATGCAGCTCCTTATCTTAGGCCACAGGTATAAACTGCAGACAACAATATTTGCCGACCAATCAGAGAACACATTAAAAATTCTGCCAGACAAAGTACTGGGCATGGATTTTGCAGTAAGACTGATTTAAATTCAGATTACAGAAGTCACCATTTATGTGTCCTTGAAAAATCTCGCAATACAATTGCTGCAACGTTATTTTAGTTACATTTTCATTGTCTTGTCCATGTAACCCACGCAGAAGGAAAAAATGTAGAAATATTTTGTGAAAAATGGAATTTTGTATAGGAAGACACTTTTACAAAGCTTACAATCCCCAAAGTCAAGACAAGGCAGGGTTATTGTGCTCTGAGTATATTGCCTGTGCATTTCTCTTCTCAGTGGTGGACACTGTTCAGGTTCTTCTATTGCACTATTAGGATGTAATACACAGCAAGTGGCAAATACTTATCTCTGAGCATCCCACAACATCCTCATGTGTCCCCCTTAAGCTGTTTCACATGGAAAGGATGCCATGTAGCACAGTGCCTGAGCAGGAGCACTGAGGGAGGAAGGTCTCCCTGGTAGCAGGGAAGAGCATCCAGGTCCTGCTTGAGAATATCTGTGTGTTTGATTTAAAGATGATTCAAAGTAAACTATATCATTTATGTAAAATATATATTTTTTTAAAAATTCTTGGAGGCCTTTTTCCAGAGGAAAAGCACTTTGTCTTCTTCCTCCAGTTGCATGTCAGAGCAAGGAGAAAGCCCTGCACAGGCTTTCCTTCAGGAGGCAGAGCTGGTTTCAGTGGCCTTTAGTCCTCTGTCCGCTCTGTGTTCATGTCCCTGTCACTGCTCTGAGGTGCAAGTGCACAACACAGACACATCAGGGAGCTGGGCAGGAGCTGATGCAGACTGAAGGTGACAGGGAGAGGCCTGAGTGACCAGTATCTCAGACCTTCTTAAACCCCCACAACATTTCAAAGCCGTGTTCAACTTCCAGCTTGACTCTTCCAAGCCCTTCCCATGATGTGTTTAGGAAGGCAAACTGCTCAACACAGGGTCATGCAACCAGCTGGAGATACCAGGGACTGAGCAAGGAGACATCTGAACACAAGTCCTTCTTGGACCATGGCCAGAGCATTTTACAGTGAAAGATAAAATTTAATTAAGCTTCATAGGTTAAAAACATTTCCTATCTGTTATTGTCTGTCATAATGTTTTAGAAATGCATAATCAAGTCTTTTTCTCTCTCATCCACACATTTGTTATTAGATTATTGCCCTTGAGAGCTCAGCTACAGACACTAATTCTTTTTGTACTTTTTAAGTGATTATGAAACATTTATACTGAGGAAGAAACAGACACGTGGCACAAAATGTGTGGCACCAGAAAATCACATAAAATATGCAGAAAGACCTATGAAAAAGGACGTTACCTCGCATAACTGTGAAGATAAAATAGAGACATTAATTTATTCATTGTAAAGAAACACCATCCCTTACAAAGAATTATCAGCTTTATACAAGCTCAATTATGGGACAAATCCCTCTGGGAGAGGCAGAATATTCAGGCTCTAGAAGAACCTATACCTATTCTTGAATGGGAATATAGATACTGAAAATTTGGTTTCAAAATGGGAAAGTTGGAAGGATGTCTCCAAAGCAGAGTTGGATTCTGGAGAGAAAGAGGCTGTTCCTGCTCTGACGCATTTGATGGGGTTCATCAGATACTGCAGAGCCACTGAATTCCCACCTCAGCCACAGAGCAGCTCCTTAGAACCTGGGAAAACACTTCTGTGGGTTTAACTCTGCAAATTAATGAAGATAATATGATATGTCAAGACAACAGCCCTGTGTGGGGAACAAAACACTTGCCTTTATCCTAACATCTCTTTTCATCAGTGTGGCCACTTACACCTTGCAAGGGCCACCATGGTCATGCTCCAAACTCATCTGGTAGCATCAGAAATGACAGGTCAAAGAGCATGAACTGCAAGCATTGACCTTCAAATGCCCCTCCTAAAAAGCCAACACAGATCTTTATTTGGGGGCAGGAGAGCCACTTTCTCCTGCTTGAGACTTTAAAAGCACCACTGGTTACACGGGTTTGAGTCGTGACTCTAGTAAGGAACAAAACAATGATGAATCCACAGAACCTTAACTAACCTGGAAGCTTTTAATCCATTTCAGTTCATTCCTCTGCTCCCTACTGGAAAGTCTGGGCTGCATGTGGAGCAGAGAGCAGAAGCCAGCCTGATTCATCTCCAGCTCCAGGAACAAAAGTTAAGGAATGGCGCACCCCAGTTGTCCTGCCCTCCGCTTTCGAGTTTGCTCTCACCTGGCGCGTAGCTGCTCAAAAGGAAATCTCTGAGTCCCTCCCCCCATTATTGTTGTAACAGGCTACAAAGTTTCCTGAAGCCCTTTCAATTCGCTGGTCTTTGGACCCAGCTCCTCATCCTGAAGAGATGAAAGTGGAAGAGTAAACCATTCAGTTCAGAAAGTGAGGCCTAAGTGGCCTAAACAGCAGGAGTTAATTAAATTCAAGATACATCCAACCCAATTTGAAGTTCTATTCTGGCTGACCTGTCCTGGTGATCAGGTCATGCCATACAAGAGTCAGCCATTTACACTAGAACAGGAAGCAGAAAAGAAACCTGACAGCAGTCTAACTTGGTATCCAAAGCTCTTAGTCAAGAGATGCTTTAATTCTTATGGTACAGTGTTAAAATGAAAGAGGTTGGGTGTGATCAGTGGTTGCTGCCTTATTTGTACCAGTGGGGTCACCTACCAAACATACATGTGATGATATTTAGGAACAGGATTACTCTTCACTGCTACATGAAAGGAAGTCATTCAACTCCATTTCACACATCTCACAAAGAGTGTTCCCAGCTGCCCCATGTTCCAGCTTGGTCTGAGGGGCCTGAGTCAGGCACAAGAGAGAGATAACCCAGACTAAACTAACCCAGAGCAGCCTTGACACTTGATTCCACCTCTCCACATGGTCCACAATGACTGTGTCATCTCTAAGCATCAGACCATCATCCATAAACTTCATTGTTCCTCGTGACTGGTGATTTTGGGGCTCGTGTGGATCCACAAGGGCCTTGTAGTATCCTCTGCCCCTTACCCATGTCATCACGTGCCATAACACCCAGGTGGGCTGATGAGGGGTTGCCCACTTTCAGATCAGTGTGACAGGAGGCAAGCTCTGAAGCACTGGCTTGTTGGCTCTGGAGCAGTGAAGACACTGATAAGGACACAGAGTAGATAATTTGCAACTTTGGCTCCAAGTCTGACATCAAAGCCATTTCTGCACCTTGAGTTAGATGCAGCCCATGCTCCCACAACTTGACTCTTTCTGTATCAGCTGTATTTAAGATGGCAGGGAGAACTCTTAGGCAGTGTTTTGAATTTTGAAAATTTAAACCTGATTTACAGTATTCGTTGGATGAAATTTACATAATTTTAAAAAATTCTCTATTATAAAATCCATTATACATGATACACTATTGCAGTTCTGAGAAAAAGCTTAAATTGTAGACTTTAATGTCCATAAAACTAAGAAAACACAAATATTGTTTTCTTGCTATTCAGAAATGAACTCAAAACATTCAACTACAAATTCTTTAACAGTACAGGGTGCTATAGCAGAGGTGTTCAGGTGTCCCTCCTAAAAGCTCTAGACCTGCTGGCTCTACAGCTTTTCCAGGTACCCACCAGTGTTTCCAAGGACAAACAGGTATAATCTAACTCCCAGTGGGAGCAGTTGCTTGTTAGGAAAGCATGGCTGGGAGTGTCCATTTGCATTATTTCCCGTGTGAAAGTCAGATTTCTCAAAAATTTACTATCCAACACTCCAAATTACAGCACACAGCTGCACTAAGGTTTGGTCTAGTGTTTCAATAAGATGATCTAGAAAATAATGGAAAAAGACCAAGTCATTGCTTATGTTTATTTGGAAATAAATGATGTTACTTACTTCTGTTTAACATCTTGAAGTGTTCTGCAGACTGTATTTGGCTCCCTAGAATCAGTTCAATTTTGTCCGACCACGATGCAGAGTGAGGATATTTTGGACTCAATGACACATTTTTCCTGTAGCTCCAGGGCTCCATAAAGAGCCAAGTGCCTCTCAACCACTGCAAGAACTTCAGTGTTACTAATTCTGGCAATGCCCAGTTTTGCAACCATCCTGTGACCCAGTTTTTTTCCTCACAGCTTTCCAATAAAGGAGTCAGTTTCTTATACTCTTGATTAAAATAGTGAGAAATCATGGAGCCTTTGACTACGAAAAGTTATTATGCTTTCTTCAAGGTCTTAAACAACTACATTTTCCTGACCATTAAGATTGGAAAGAAAGTTGTAATGCCTATATGAAGAATATGTATTTTTTTCAGATGAGAAACAAAGATTATTAGTCCTTATGAACAAAACATACAAAATAATAATTAGATGCTTATGTGATTTTCACTTACAAGAAATGGCCTTGAAGTGTCAACAAATAATAAGATGGGTTGTTTTAAAGATGTCTAAGAATTTAACAGGAATGATGAAAAAATGTTTTTAGGAGAAGACTTAATAACTGTTTTCCAGTTCTGGTAGATTTCCAATTCATAAAAGCAGTTTCAGCCCAAGTACAAAGACTTCTTTCTTCTGGAAAATATTGAAGGGGCACATTTTACTGAATTAACCAGAGCTTTGAATCAAAAATATGTTTTCTTTCTTCTCTGATTCTTTGCTCTTTTATCCATTATCCCCTAACTTTAATCCACAATTACAAAAAGAGACAGTATCTTTTTCATTGATGGACCACAATGTAGTAATCAAACAGGTTTTAAGGTAAAATTCACACATTTCAGTGAGTCTTGTATATGTTATGTGTTAACTCATGGCTGCTGATGAATAGTTGTGTGATTTGATCAGACTTGTACAGCATTCTGCTGCTTTTTTTCACTCAGATGAAAAAGTAATAAATGCCAGGAGTGTGATATACAATCTATCCTTCAGGCAATTCCAGCAGTTCAATCGTGTAATTACACAAAGCAATTCTCATCTTTCCAGCTCCAGTCAATAACAAACCGTGGAGGAAAGTCCTGGAAACACAAAGATGTCCTTGACCCTCTGCACAGAACAGAACAAAGGTCTGCCTGCACCCATCCATAGAAATCTCCAAACCCTCCAAAATGTTTGAAGCCCAAAAAATCAACCTCCAGAGGCATGACTGATGATGTGAGGACTCATGTACACCTGCACCCTCCTGGTGCTTTCAGCGTGTCTGGCTGCATGGGAACTGCCTCGAGCCAAAAACTGGCCAAGTTTACAGTAAAACTCTCTGGAACGAATATGGTGGGACAAGGGCTGGACTTCTTGCTCACATATAAATAGATGTAGCTGAATGTTCAACATTAAAATTTTATCTTATTAAAATAAAAGTTGAGCATTATCTAGGGAAATACATGAAATAAATTAAGACTCAGAAAAAAGTGGAGAAGTGAGGAATAGCATGCAAGAAATCTTTCCTGACGTGAAAAATGGTTTATGCTTAACTCTAGCATAAAGGAAAACATAGAAATCAAACTGCATAGTCTTTAATCTGCTTCTGCAGCCTTGGAAAATGGTGCAGCCTCTGCTAAGGCTGAGATGCAATCAGATTTTTTTTTAGTTCCATTTGCTTCACAGATCAGGTACAAGATGCCCTATAACACAAAGCCTGTAGTGGGTAATCTATTGTCCGTGCCAGAGATAAAATAATTGAAAACAAAGCATGACACTGACTGTGCCTATTAGAATGTCTCCTTTAAAATATTACTTCATAGTATCAGATCCTTTTTCACACCCAATAATTTGTAATAAATTACTTTAATCACAGCTGCATTAACAACATGCCTAGGGCAGATAGGTAGATACACAAATCTAATGGCCTAATTCATGTGGCAACTGATTGCAGGGAAGAAGGGGAATTTCATCAGCTCAGATTCTAATCAAAGACTGGCTCTTTCTCCATGTAGCTGTAAGTCAATTGTAGAAATGATTAAAAGTGCATCCACCTGCCTGGTAGGCGCTCCTGCTCAGCCACCACAGCCCTCCCTCCCTTCAGCCCGGCTCCTCTCCTCGGCCTCCGAGGGAATCAGGTGTCTGCCAGCAATTAGCCTTAATGATCCAGTAGCACTTTCCTGAGAGGGATGTTGAGAAGCCTAATTGCAGAAAGCAGGAGTGGAAGTTCTGCCTTCCTCCACAGAGCTGTAACTCCTGCACTGTCAGGGAGCCTGCAGAGCTCACCCACAGCACAGGGATGGTCAAATCTGGGGAGAATTTTGTAGCCTTCCTGGAAACTCCAGGGTGCAGCTCTTCACAACGGCACATATTCCCAGCACAGGCAGCTAGCTCTCTTTGGATTTGGGGTACTGATGTCTGCTCCCAGTTGTGAGACTTGCTCTCCAGCTGAAGCATCAATGTTTGCTGGGAAACCAACACCTTGTATTTGACTATTGTAGATAGGTTCTGATGTAGGTACATTAATTACACTGTAGTTAATCTGATTACAATATGATTCTAATTTTGATGTCTGTAATTACTACCACTTCATATAGCTAGAAGGTTAATTTAACGCCTGAATTACTTTTAATTACCTCTTAAGTTCCTTACTTTCATATTTAGTACATGCACTTACTGCAAAACCCCACTATCAGAAGATTAACTTAATTACCTTATTTCAAGTGAACTTCTATTCCTGGGTAATTCCTAGTGATCTGTGTGCTCACATCTTTAATTAGTCTCTAGCACATTATGCACGTCTGTGTTAAGAATGCACCCCTTTAATTGCCATCTTGTATCTGGTAATTGCAACCAGTTTTCAAACTTCCTGGAGTTACATTGGGGTTCAGTTTTATACAGAGTTCACCAGATGACAAAGCCTGACTGAAAACCATGAGTAAAGCAGTGCAGAGACTTTATCAAGTCCACATTTCCTGAGTTCTGCAAAGAGTATAGTCGAGAAATAAATCTCATACACACAGTTATACTAACCTGTGCCGTGTGATGCTGTGCAGTTTTCTCACACATTCATAAACTCCAGTAAAGCTCACTGGTGGTCATTTTAGGAGCTTTTGTATCACACAATCCCTCAAGTAAATTAAATGCAGAGATTTGTCCCAAACTCAGGGTCAAAATCCATGTCTAACACACCTCGCTTGAGAGGACCTGATCACACCAACTCACAGATGGCTTGGTTTCAAAACCAGCCGAGTTTTGAATGAGCCATCATTCAAATGGTGGCTCATTCAAAAGGGCTTTGAATGACCCTTTGAATAAGGGTCACCAATGAGCATTAAATGAAGGCCTTTGCCAGGCCCCCAAAGCATCAGAGAGTTCTCTTCCATTGCTGCAAAGTCAGCAACACCAACAAGTATCCTTGTGGACCTGGCATGACGATGATAATGTCAGCCAGGCATCAGAAAATTTGAGCAGGTAACAGAATAATTGGATTTGAAACTCACTGTTATCTTTCTGATTAGGGAAAGGGCTTGTTGTAATCATTTTTGACTGGACACAAAGTAATTTTGAGAAATTAATGCACTACTGGTTAAAATGCTGTAGGCACTTTTGAATAACAAGCATTAGCTCCTATTTAGTTCAGTAAAATACTTTTCATTCATGGGGATTTGGATTTACCTTGCTGTTTCTAAAAGCAGAACATGGGAACAAAAGGCTAAAACGTTGTAAAATAATCCAGCTCCTTCATGGTGAAGGCTAGTGAGTGCTATGAATTTTTCTATCTATACCTTAATACACTCCAATTATATATGAGGCCCTAGAAACTAACATAAAACACAAAAATATTTTCCATGGAGGGATTTTTAAAAAGTAGGAAAGCACAAAAATAACTCAGCTTTGTTCTAGTAGAATTTTTGAGATTGAGATAATTTTAAAATAAATGCTTAAAAGCGGAATCAATTCATTTAATCTCAATTTAATTTAATCAGTTAACTGCTGGAAAACTGGGCTGAGCTGCATCAGGCATTCCATGTGCAGGTGTAGGGAGCAGCTCCTGCTCCCAGAACAGGGAGTGAGGAGTCCAGTGCCAGCTGTTCCACTGGCTTGGGCAACCCTGGCAAATGGCCAGTCAAGCACCAGGCTGGAAATGAGGTTTCCTCACAACTGCTACTACTGAGACTGGACGTGATAATGTGCCACATCAAGAGAGATTCAAATGTTACAAACCACTACAAAACTAAATGAGGCTGTCTTCTTTACACAGAGAATACCCTCAATTCTGAATGAGGTCAACAGGAAGAGAAGCACTTCTCCCTTCAAAAAACCTGCTTCAACTTGTGAGGCAGCAATATGCAGATAACATGAATGCTTAAAGAATGGAAAATCTCAGAAAAACGCCCTTCTCAGTTCATTTGTTTCCTTTTCTGGGTGGTGACCAGCATAATAAGAGCACGGTGATGAAATGTGTTTGATGACAAACTCTGCTCAGCTATTCAAATCCCTTGCATACAACATTCCTGATAAGTTAAGGATCTAAAATTGCTTAACCAGTGTTAATGTGCAAGTTAATTGAAGGTCTTATATGAATCCATATACACTACTGAAGATTGATTAAAATAGCTCTATGAAAGGCACTCTAAGTCAATGCTCTCTTACTCTCTCAATTAGTTTCTTGATGAGATTCCAGAGAGAAGAAAAAGAAATTAAGTGAAGGGGCAAAATGGCATTGAAAAGAAAAATCCAGTGATGCAATTTAAGCTCAAATGCTCTTCCCCACAGCACACTCTGGCTCTTTCTCCATGTGTATCTGTATGTACACAACTCAGCTTGGGACACAGCCCTTGAGGCTCTTCACACAACCTCCACATTTCACTCTGCTCACATTTCACTCTTCAGATACAAAGCAAATGAAGGAGGATGATGCTACAGAACACCAAATGCTATAAAGATCTGTTTTGGGGATATTCTGATATGCACATTTTTAAACTGTTCATATTTAGAGTTAATGCTACTAATCTACTATTGTTTGGGTACAAACAATATATTTTTATATGTTCTATGATACCAGAAATGTGGATTTTTTTTTTAATAGGATTTGCATTGTTTATTCTATTTAAACAGTGCCCTGGTTCTCCTTTGGGGGTGCCAAATATTTTTTACTTTGTGAAAATTATAATATCAATAAGTGATGGGAAGAGGGTAAGAAAGAGTGAAAACTATTCCCTGGCTGCTTTTTTCAGCTTAATATTGACCACCTAAGCAACAGCTTGCATAGCTCATCATCACACAGAACTAGCCCAATGTTTCTAATGCTTATTTTCTAGGTGGTTCAAATAATAGCTTACATATTTATAATTAAACTGCTGTCTAACAACCCTAATTTAATGTGGGTAGCTAAAACATTATGGACCTTTTGCCTGTATTGGACTTTTTGCATTTGCTTCCTCATGAGAAGAAAAGAACATTATGATGATTGGTCAAAGATTTATCCTGGATTCAGCTCTTCAGGGTTAACCAGGGAATTTTTGTTGTAATTGTTGGGTTTTTGTCATTAGAAGATGATGAGGGTAAGAGATGGATGTGCCACCAGGACTTCTTTACCATAAATCCTACCTGTGCCAATCAAAAAGAAATATTTATCTCTGCTTGAACTTTCTGGATCCTGTTGAAAACAAATAGGAGTAGAAGGAACAGAAAAGATTTTAAAGGAGCTTAATTGTTCAGGTATCCATAGAACCAGATTTAAAGTGTGATCCTCTCCATCAACTGTAACCTTTCTGTCTCATTGAGTAAGAGGAACACCAGGACATGGCAAATACTCATTTTTTAAATAGTTGCACATATTATGTACACACACACACTTTGCTCATCACTTCTGATGACAACTTCATTTGCATGTATATGTATAAATACAAATAAATACCAACAGTCACTGGTTAGACCGGTACCTTTTTTTTTTCACAGAACTATATTTCAAATGTATATTTATGTGGTTGATTCAGGGCATCTCTTGTGCAGCTTTTCAGTGGATATAAGCCTCACAGCCAATTCAAAAATAATCAGTGGAGGACTTAAAACACACAGGATTAGGCAGAAAAGAAAAATTCACAGAACTATGTATCCCAAATTGTCTCTCAGCATTTCATTAGCCTAATGGAGAACATTAAACAAATAGTCTTAATGAAAAAAACTAATTTATTTGCAGGAGTATAGTTATCCTGAACACAGTTCCCTCATTTTTAATGTAGTAGGGTATTTTTAATTAGGTTTGAATGTTTAACTATATTCCACAAATCCTTTTACTTATGCAGCCTATGAATTTTTAAATTAGATTTGATTTTTTTTTTTAGTTAACTACTTTCTGCAAACCATATTAATATACAAATTTAAATTTAGGAAAAAAAGGAAGATACTGCCTCAAAGTGATGGATTTTGTTTGACACTACTACCTTGCTGTCCAATATTTTATGAATAATACAGAGCAAGTTTTAAATCTCTTAATGCCACAAAAGACTATCGGAGAAATTTTCAAATAAGCAGATTGGAGATGATTTTCCAACCCACCTAACAAAAATGCACTGAGAATTGAATCCTTCCTATGGTGGCTCCACACAAAACACCACTGCATCAATTCCTTTGCAAAGTTTGTAACCCACAATTCAGGAAATGTTAAAAGGCCACACTTTCCACCTTTTCACATAGTGAGCTGTACATTGACTACTGCTTTTCCAAATGGTTCCCCAACAGGTTATGTAAATAAAATTTTATTGTTATTTTTGTTAAGGGTTGATCAAAATTCTTCCTTACTCCAAAGAATTATTACAAGGGAAAATGTTATTCTTTCTTTTTCCAAATTTCAATTCCTTATAATATATTTTTGAAGTAGAAACAAGTGACTTGTTTGCATTTTGTCTGATTAAATCACGCATCTTCTGTTTTGTCACGTCAAAAATTGACATGAAAAACAAAATCATTTTTTCCCATAAAAGTTAAAACCATCTTTCCTGTGAATAACTACATTTTACTAAAACGTGTTTTAATGGGAAAATTTTTGGTTTATACATTCAGATAAACAATCACTTCTCTATAAATAGGTGACTAAAGACACTTGTTTGTCACGTTCTGAATTTTCTTCCAACAGCAGCAATTATAATTTGTTACTTTTAAAAAGTACCACCTGAGATTTTCTTAACTCAGTGACAGATGGAGTTATGGCTTTAATGCTAGAAATGTCAGAATTCCTGTTATTATTTTGAAATGCAGCAAACTTACAGGCACATGGACATGATTTGTTTTTCCTATCAATCAGATAATGTTTGAATGTGTACGGAGCCACTTTCAGCAGAGGTGATATGAGAGGGAAGTAAATATATTCTGGTTGAATGCAATTTACTAAATTTCTCTTTCCTCTGTGACTAAATTGTCATCTGTTTTCTTGCAAATACAGGAGGCTGCACCTTCAGAGCCTTCTCCCTTCTTAATGATCACGTCTGTAAAATGAGAAATACTGACATTTTCAAATATGCATTCTCAGTTACCATTCCACATTTTTTATTTGACAGACCAGCATGATAATGCTGAACTCAAGAGGTAATTACAGAGTGACAAGTTTCATGATTGAAGTGCTGCTTCATCCAATTACTTCCACAGCCATGTTAGGCAGATATTTCATATCCAAACCACCCCAAATTGTGCTGTTTGCTCTCCTGTTACACTCCGACACGTGCAAGTCCACCAGTCTTCTATGTCTGTGTCTCCCAGCTGAGATGGCTCTCATTACATATTTATCAGCCTAAAGAATCTTGTTTTAGTTAATTTAACATAAAGAAGCCTGGCTGCATGCTAGTTTATCATTAGGGTTCTACCTCACTAGTGATGTATTGCTTTGTAAAAAATTCAGATGGTTCAATGTAATGATGCATTTCATTGGCACATCAAACAACACAGAGTAATGATTAATTCATTGATACATGATCAGAAGAATATTGCATTGGATCTGCTCCAATTCTGCTCTGAGTGCTTCCCTGACACTCTCACAAGAGATCCCCATGGTTACCCATACCCTCTTCAGACAGATCCCTATTTGCTGCAGAACATGGGTTTCCTTTCTTAATTTCCTCATCTCTTCTCCATTTTTCCTTCTGTGACACATTCCTTTATCTCCATAATCTTCATATGTGACCAGATTCAAAGTCAATGGAAAGTCCAGCACTTACACATTAGGATATATTACACCTCATTTGACACCCTACATCCACTTCATTTCTCCAGCCTACTGAGGAAGGGTACTGACAAACTTTCCTAACTCTCACAACTAGGTTTTTCCAAAAGAAATTCAGTTTTCTGACAGTCAGTAACTTTCTGCTGGGTAATTAAAAATGCATCACGAGTTTGCAGAGCTAAGTAAACAAGTCAAGAGGACAGGTGAGTCTGTGCCACGAGCACAAGAAGGGCTTTGGGCCAGGTTACACCACCTGAGGCAGCAGCTGATGGCAAAAATCTCACCTGGCAAAGTGCAGCTGACTGGGCAAGGCAAGGAACCCCTTGAAAGGTGGGGACCTTTCACAAGGACCTAAGGAGGAGTTAAAAATGTGAAATTAAATTCCTTGGATTGGAGGAGATGAACGCACTTTAAACCCACAGTGCAGCTGCACTACAGAAGGGAGGATTTTAAAAAGGACACAATAAGTATTTAGGACACATGGAAAAGCCATTAAACCCAGCAAAGTTCAATTTATTCTCTTCTGCACTATGAACATCTCTAATGGTTTCCTGAATGACCCCTCTGGTTTTGTGTGCAATCTTGCTGGCTGGAAAGCAATGCACTTGTAACTTGTAACAAATAATCTCCATAAATGCCTCATTATCCTATTATCTGCATTAGGCTGGAAACACTGACTTGAAAAGACATTACCTATAACATTTAAAATGTTGTGTAATTTAACTGAGCTTTCCTAAAGTGACTGTTTTGTAGCCTCCCTACCACAAAAACCCCACCTTTTTCCTTTTGAAGTCCAGAATCAATGTAATTACTATTCTTTCCCTTTTTCAAGTATTACAAGGTATTTTTGCAATATGCTGATATATTCTAAAGTGCAGTACTACCAGACACAACTAATCCCACAATTAAACCTGTGTTCTTCCCTATCAACTGCAGGTTCTAGAATTACACTTGATTTCAGCAAATCTCCCTTTCTGAGCTTCTAAAGGAATTTTCCTGTCCTTTGTTTCATATTGAATTTAATTTCATTTTTTTTCCTATTACTTGTTTTCTAATGAATAGGCTAAGATAACAGAATTGTAATGAATTCAAATGGTTCTTAAAGTGCTTATGATATTTAAGTAAGATCCCTGTTCTTTACATCACTTATTATACAAATAACTTGTATTTTTAAGACTAATCATGTGACATATAGATGCTTTTCCTTGAAAATGTAAAGTCCTGTGCTGAAAAAAATATTCACGTTTCATTTTACACGCTATTATTAGAAGTGGCTAGAAAAGTCACAATGAAATTGTGGTATCTTCTGACACATTTTGTTAAGGCAGTTTTTGTATTTCAGCACAAGCTCTGTAGTTTTAACAAGAGGACAGCAGTGATGAGGCCGAAAGGCAAAATCAGGATCTACATAATCCCATTATTGACCTTCAAAATTGCTTTATTAGTTGAGTGTAGCTATTGAATGTGTGAAATGTCCCTTTCTCTGATTTGCTGTGCAGGAGTTCATAGTTATATATAAATTAGTACTGGAAAATGCTTTAAAAACATAGATACATTGTTTTATATATATTAAAAAATAGCCATTTCGGTTTACATGTAAATATACACACACATATATGTTTGTACTAATAAATCATGTATTTTATATGTAAGCACCTGCCATTACTCCTTTACTAGAAAATAAGAAATTCCCTGATTCCAGTGCCTGCACTGTACCAATGGCAGTGAGGGAGGGCACAGCTGCATTTGTGAGAAAACTCATTAACTTCAAATGCTCTGCAAATTTCACTACACAGCTCTAGACAGCAGCATAATTAATGCAGAAAGATATAATTTTATAGATTAAACCTAGAGAGCCAGAGAAAGTAGAACTCCTGCTGTCCTGTTCTCCAGTATCAATTTATTTTCTTGGTGTCCTGTCTGCATCCGACTGATATCTTAGTAGACAAGTTTTCTAGACTGAACATCAGACTTTCTAAATAAAAGTTAAATAAATATTTATTTATTGCAGTTAAGCAGAAAATGGTTGGTGTTTCTGTTTGTTTTTCCCTGTGATTCAGGTGAATGAAACTAATCAATGCAACCATGTAAAAATCACTTTAAATTAATCATCTTTAATTCACTTTGGTGCTGTTGCTGCACTTTGCAAATCTCTGAACACACCATAACTGCTCAGTAAGTACACTGTAAGATTTTGGGATATGTATTTTGTTTATTATAAGGCAACAGGTATGGAGACCCAAGATTCCACATTTATCACACCACAGTTGCCTGGAATTTCACCAAGATATCAATGATTGAAAGTAAACCCTCACCTATGAATGCCACTATGGACCATTTGAAATAAAGAGACTTTCCTAGAGAAAATCTGGCAGTGCTCACCAAATCAAGTAGCTTTATTTCAAACAAAGAAGAGGAACAAAACAAATGTTCATGGAGCAGCTGCCTTAAAAATCCTGATCTGGATTGCCTGGTCCAGAAGTTTATATAAACATAAGTTTATGTGACTGCTCACAAACTTAGATTGGACAACTACAGGTGTTTAACAAGGACATAAAATGGCGTATTTTGGATTAAAGTGCCCATACCGTCCATACTTTTCTAATTTACTTCTATTTTCTCCCCAAATTCTGCACCAAAAACCATCCCAGGCAATCCACTAGGGACTGGAGCAGAATGATGGACAGCTCAGTCCTGCTGCAGCAGCTGCAACAGGCAACAGTGCAGCCCTTCCAGGTAAGGGCTTATCTACCATAAAGTGCCTGGGGATTTCCTGGAACACGTTTTCATTCCTTTATGCTGTCAAAGTGACTTAAAGTTTGTGCAGTGTTATGGAACTACAGGACAGCCCTTTGGGGGACATGCAGTGGGTCTGGAGGGGCCATAAAAACCAGCCAGGAAAATATATTTTGGATCAACGAAAGAAAAATTTATTCCTTCCTCTTCTCTAAGTAGGAAAATGGACTACAGTTCCTGTAATGTTCAAGATCTGCATTCCCTGACAGTATTCTGGATTTTTACAGATCTTAATAATTTCAGAAACACTTATAATTACTGTATTACTCCAAATACACACAATATTTTTAACTACAGCTGTTGTTTGAGCAATGGTATCACCAGGTCCTCAAGAACTGACCTCCAAGGTACTGTTTATGAATAGCTGATTGTATTATTCCCACTAAGTTTGAATATCTTTCTACCTCAGTGGAATCTAGCAGAAAACCACAAATTAGTTTTCTGATATTTTTGTCAAACACTGTTCCCATCATTTATCACCAGCAGGGCAACAAAGAGCAGCAGCCTGAAAACCTGTTTAATCAAAGCAATCTTCTGTCTTAACTAACATTTGCAAGCAATGTATTAAGTGCTTTGGAACTCGTGAACATCTGGTCCCAAAAGTGACATGCAGGATTCTGGGTGCTTTTTGAGTTCCTCTGGTCTGAATTTGCACTATTAAAGAATATAAAAAAAAAAAACAAGGACTCAGAAAAACCCCCCAAACAAACAAACAAACAAACAGCTCAAAACAAACTTCAGAATCCCAAACCTAAAGTACTTCTAAAGCAGGGCAAATCAATAAGCTTAAATGAGCCAACAGATTTCTTCCTGAGCCTCTCTCAGAGGCTTTAGAACAGAACAGAAATAACAAGAAAGAATACAGAAGATAAAAAAGAAAGAATATAGATGATATAAACAGTTTTAAAGTCCTCACAATAAGCCAGAATACGCAGGAGGGTCGATTCCATCATCTGCAAACTGTTGTTACACCACTCCCACCAAATGTTGTCAATTTAAGCAGTGGTTAAAAACAGTGCAAATTAACACTGCTACTTAGAGGAAAATGAAAAATCTATGCTCCGTTGTGCACCAAATTCATGAATAACCCATTGCTTCGAGAAGGAGAACAGCACACCATCATGGTAAATACACATTCACATTATGTGCATGGTACTGCACACCTTTCCCATGACTGATTCCTAACAAAATACATCCAAAATGGGGAAAAAAGGAACATGTCTAACTCAAAATGTTCATTATACAAACACCTCATGGGATTTTGATGCTTAGAACTCGGGATGGGGGGCAGGTATTTTCTACTTATCAAACTTTCCCAAAAGGAGTCTTCCAAACATAACTTCTGACAAGTGGTGCAGATGAGTATAGAGCTCATAAATCCACACAGGAACAGGATCCTTCTACACCCAGAGCAGGACTTTGGATGAAGGCTGCAGCAGAGTGCTGTGCATAAATTTTAAAGCCCTTCTTGTCTGGTAAATCCACAGGGAACACAGTCCCTGTCTCTACAGAACCATGATAGGACCCAGCTCCATTTGATAGGAGGGAAAATGTAGTTCTCCACATCCAGCACTCTGCTTGTCAACAGGCAAAAAGCTAAAGCATTTTAAATCACTAATTTCTTCCCACACAGCCAACAGTGAAGGTCTCAGCCTATAAAGTACATTTCTTGCAAGTGTCATTGGCACCAGATGCGAGCTCAGTGCTGTGTCTCTTTTACAGAGGGAGGAGTTTGGCATCGTTAGAATTTGATTATTTACACTCAGTTCCTCCAGCAGACTTCATATGAAATAAAACTAATGTTGAGAGTAAGCCCTGACATCTCTCCTGGTTTATTTTTCTAATAAATTGCAACACTCATAGTTATCTAAATGTCCATGAGATATTTCTGTGGCCCCATCAGAACTGCAGCTGAGCAAATGATGGTCTCCACTCCCTCAAATTACAACCATTTCTTTATAACATGTAAAGACAGGATTTTTTCAATAGAACTCCCCAAGGTAGTAATGAATTATCCTGAATAGAAAGGATTGTTCCCCTTACATCAGACTCATGGCAGACAGGCAAAAACCTAAAAGGATTTTCAAAAGGAACTGGAAACAAATGTCCAAGAAACCAAACTGCATCCCACTCCAAAAGAATTTCTGTTTTACCTCCAAAACTGTTCTCCACTGTCTTTGCTCAGAGAAGAAAAAGGCATTTTAAGAGCCTGAGCAAGAACTAAACTGCAAGTTAGGAAGCATATGATTAATTCAAATTATAAGAATGGCAATAATGGTGATACTACAGCTCTGCAAAGAGGGTATATTGCTTCTGACTTTATAGAGCCTGAATTTCAATTACACAGGAGGAAATTGTTTCATCCATATAAGTCATATCTTCTAATGGTTTGCCATTTGACTTATGATACTACTTTTATTATGTTGCACATGTTAATGTGGATATTAGCCCACTGGGTAAGGCACTGCTCAAACACATTAGGCATTCTGCAAATAGTTCTGCTGTTAAGGAGACTCTTCACTCCTGAAGAAGGCAAAAAGCTTGATAGGTGAGGTCAGACTGTGATCTAAAACATGTTACACCACATCCAAACCTTTCCAAAGTTACACACTGCACCCAGATGTCCCTGTGCTTAAGAAGGTACAGACACTCCCCTGAAAGTCATCCTTCTTTTAGGAATGCCTTTTATAAAAGAGCAGAGGTAACTCACAACCAAATTTCACTGGAAACTGGACTTTCTCCCTTTGCAATGGCTCTCCTTACTTTGGCACATGTGTATGAATCAAAATCAGAGGAATTATTGTATTTTAGCTGGTTTTCACTTCTTTTGAAAGAAAATGGTTTAAGATCAACAACCAGCACTACTGCTTGGGACCTCAAAAATTATGAAGCCATCAGGTGCAAAACAATAATATTAATTGATTATTTCTTTCTACAATTGTTGCCAGACCCAAAACTAATTAAGGCCCAGCAGCACTATTGGCCCTAAAAATACCTGTGTAACCATAGCTGGCATCTGTTGTGGGTCTGTACTGAGACCAGGAACATGGCAATGCCTTAGATGCAAACATTTTGGGTTTTGTTGTTGGTTTTGTTGGGGTTTTTTTGCATACTCAGGTTAAAAAATTTTCCAACATTTTTCCATGAAATCNTACTGAGACCAGGAACATGGCAATGCCTTAGATGCAAACATTTTGGGTTTTGTTGTTGGTTTTGTTGGGGTTTTTTTGCATACTCAGGTTAAAAAGATTTCCAACATTCTTCCATGAAATCAGCAGTTTACAATAATTACTGTCTCTAACTGTAGGGGTTTTTTTACCTGTCAGCTCTCATGTAAAAGAAGTGACCTCCATTTCACCTCCTTTGGTGTAATTGCACCAAAGGAAACATTAGAAGTTCCATCTCTGGGCTGCGATCAAACAATTATTTAAAAAAGCATGAATAGTTTCTTAAATCTAAATACAACATATCTAATCAGAGATGGCTAAATAATCCAAGAGAAATCAAAGGGACTTTATTATCTTCAAAATCATCTGCCATTATCTGCTACAATTCCCCTCCTTTCCTACACATTTTATATAGGGTTAGTTTTGCAGCAGGATGAATGAAACAAATATATTCATTACAAAAAAAAAAAAAGATGGTAGACAGATAGCAATTTACTAAGAAAATTTGAGAGCTCTATATCCAATGTTTTGTATGAGTTCCTAGGCTTCTGGGTAAAAGCTGTTGCACAGAAACCTCAATGTGGCAGGACACCAGAGAGAAGGTTTATCCACTTTGCACAGGTTTTCAGATTCTTATAGAGAGTTTTGTCTATTAGAAAAAATAATCAGGTTGTCAGATGAGCAGTTTTCATGAAGTCGTCATGAAATCAGATGTAAAAACATCCCAAGATTTTCCAACAGTCTTTCTTAACCTTCACAAACACTTTTCCTACATGACTTTAAGACTGAAACCTTGTTCCAAGCAGAATGAATGGCAATCAAAGATGGTCTTCCATTCCAGAAGTGAGGAAACATTGGAAGCAAATATACTGTGACAGGTGAGAATCACCTAATGAGATACCCAGGCACCAGGAATTCTACTCAAGACTGTTGTTTGGCTGTAACAAAATCCCCTTCCCTGAGATAATTTGGGCAAAAGAAAGAAAGACAAGACACAGTCTCATAGATCTTGTCCTTACAGTTGCTCAAGGGAAAGTATCTCTAGGAAGAGGTAAGAATTCAGATCAGGATGACTATTAGTTCAATTAGGAACTCCAATAGGAAAAGTCTAATTTTGCTGCAAGGCTCACCCAGTCTCCAAAGAGAAGTGCTGCTGATTATTTTCTGACTACCCTGCAATGGTACAGCTTGGGCATTCTGATGTTCACACAGGCTGGGATACACAAAACAGGGATTAAATGCCATTAAGATTTCTGACAGGTTTAGAAGCTTTGGGAGAACAGAACACACAGTGCAGCCACACGTGCCTTAGTGATGCTGTTTTACACCACAATGACACAGACTCCGAGATTCAGAAGGCTGCAAATGACTCCTTTATTTTTGGGATGTGTCTCCCTTATATACTATTTTACACAGACCAATTTGATTGGTGAAACAAAGGCAAACCTCTTTAATCACATTGGCCAGACCAGAGGGACATCAAGAAGAAGTCCCTCCTAGGAAAAAGAACTGTACCTAACATAGGTACAGTTACAAAAACATTTCTCCTGTCTACAGAAAATTCTCTGGAAAAAGAATTTCAGAAAATTAAAACACCTCAGGCATGGAACCAGGGCTACATCTTAGCTCCTTAGAAAACCATACCAGAGATGCTGTGGAACTGGAAGAGTTTGAGCTATAACCAGTAAAATTCACTGCAGGAATACAAAGATGTTCTTCCTCAGAGCTCAAAAGGGGTAGGACTCTAAACACAGCATTTTGTTTAACAGTCTAATCCACAAGAGTGAGAATACTGGAGAAGGGAAGAGAGGCTGCACAGCTGATGCTTTTCCTGGTACCAACCTGGACAAGGAGGGAGGTACAGGGCCATTACTGGCAGAGAAAACAGGGGAGCTGCAATCTCCTTCTGGGAGGTGGCAACTGTTGTTCAAAGATTGTCACCAGCTGAAGGGTTTGAAGGGGAAGGAAGGACTTGAAAGATAGAAAGTAGAAAGATGATTCATCTTCTCTTAATGTCCTGTCATCTGGGTCTGAAAGGCAATGATCATTAAGTCAGGTTTTAATTATATGGTCTATGGTAGCATCTGGATTTATATTCCTGAACTGAGAAAACAGAGGAAAACCCAGCATGTGGGAAGATTATGGTCCATAGATGGGAAGGAGTTGCTATCATCTCATTAAAATTATGAAAAAAAAAGATAAAATCGATCCATTTAACTTTTAAAACATTCATAAACTACCAAATCCAGAGGGTCTATGTGCAAATAACAAATAAATTACCACCAACAGTTATTAAAGCATAAAACAGCAATGTTTTTAAACTAGAAAGTCATCTAAAATGAGTTTCTCACACAGCTGCTTTTTTAAAAAGTTAAGGAATCCAAATATGCTATAGACAATGAGAATTAAAACAATCAACACTGAAGAGGCATAAAGGACAGAGAACCCTTTTGTTACGGATTTTTTCTATACAAATAACATATTCTTCTAAAAATCTTATCAAGATATACCTTTAGCCCAATTTCAGAGATATCTCTAATAAATTATTTGTATTGTTATTTATTATGTTAGTGACTTTGTATTTCTCTGTAACTTAATTCCTCCTTCATTAAGTAGCATTCTGATCTTGTTCTGGGATGAAAACTTGGGCCTTCAATTTGTTGGAGAAAGCACATGCACAGAATAATTGATACATTTTCTGTTTCTTACAACCTTCCAGAATTTTCCCCCAAACTTTAGAAATTATAAACTGCACTCAAATAACAGCAGTATTGTTTCTATCAGGAACATGGGCCAACAATTCAAATTAAGCTTATGAGAAGAATTGTCTGAAAACGTTTAACAGTTTCATCATTCTAGGTGCCTATCCCAGAGGTCTCAGGAGAACTATAAATTAGGGCAATATAAGTATAAAAACAAAAAAGCCAGTTTAAAACTAGCTTCATAAACTTGAAATACTGGAATAGTGTGTCTATGACAAAGAACAGTACCTGCATTTGTATTTATTACCTATCATAGAGCTAATAAAATGCACTATAAACAGCTCCCTATGAGGAAGGCAAAGAAAGAAAATAACAAGGGAAACAAGTCAGTATTGGAAATTGTGTAAACAATCAAAAAGAACAGTAAAATGACTTAATAAAATAAAATTTACTAATGATGTTTGTCCCTTTTACACCCTAATTAAAGAACTCAGCACTCCAGAGTTCAAAAGAGGAGAGAGGGGAGAAGAGGAGAGAGGAGGTGAGAGATCCCTCCCATGGGAAAGAGATTTCCATGAGAAACCCTGGCCAGGCAAACCCAGTGCCCAGGCTGAGACAGCAACAGGAAATGGGGAGTGCACACAGAGATGGCACTGACTCAGCACACACAGTTACTGCAACCCTCCCTGAGGAAAAACTGAATTCCTCATTGCATCTCACCTTGAACCAGGGCTGATTTCTGTCATCTGAACGTCACTCAAGCAATACTCTGCTTCCCACTTGCCACAAAAAAATGCAACTGATACAGCTTTACATGGATAGTGCACAAAATTAGAGTAAGTCTTACTAAAATCCTCCGATAGAACTGACTTATTATTGGTGTTGTTCTGGCTTGGAATCACATCACAGGCCACAGTATTGGTTCTTGCATAGAACCAATGTATAGATGCTTTTGGATGCTATTACCCTTTTCATCTTTTCCCCATATGGAAAAATACCTGAAATCTGCTTAAACAACTCAGCACGATTCAGGTGTTTCCTAGATAAAGATTGTAAAAAATGAAGTCAAGTACATTTATTTATGTGCACTGACAAAGGTATGACTCTGATAAGCCAGCACAAAACTTGTTAGCACTTAATACAAAACCCACATTGTACTGGCAATGGCAGTCACTATAAAAATTTTATTATTCAGATGTTTTTTAATGGGAGAGTGGTAAGCCCATAATTATGGAAAGCTTAAAAGGATCAGAGTAAAGTAACCCTGCTTCTTTATTTCTGTAAAGTTTAAAATAGCAATGGAGACTTAAATATGTTTTTCTAAGACCTTTGGAAAATAAAAGCATTAGGAAGCACAGAAGTCTCTAAGAAACTTTTCTTGAAATAAAACTATGAGGAAGAATGCATTTACTCCAAGTTCGTAAGTTCATTCTAGTAAACACTTCTCTTCCTTTGCTAGAATTTCTAGCTAATTTGCTAACATTTAACATCAGCAATTTTAGAGAAACCTCCATGTGCCTTCTAGTAGGCTCCATCAAAGAAAAGGACCGTTTTTAAAATACAAAATGAATTTTCCCTTGATTTTAAATCAAGAAAACCTTGCATGTCTACTTGCCAGAACACCTGATTCTCACCAAAGGGAAATGCTTGTGCATAGTGAGGGTTCTCTAACAGCCATCTGCACCAAAATTACTCAACCAGTTAATGAAAAAAAAAAACAAAAAAACACAAAACCAAAACAAAGAGAGGATTTGTTTTGCAAATGTTTTGAGTTGGTTCTCAAAAACAAATGAGAAAAAGGCAATACAGGAGCAGACAAAGCAAGATTCTTTAAACACACCCATAGCCTTCACGGGAAATCAGAGATTCATCCTGCTATGACTTGTGCAATTTGACTGGCACAATGAAATGATTTTGCAAGTGAAAACAGCTTTCTGTTTTACAAAATGGAAAGTTGGCCTCATCAAAATGAGGAGGGAGAACTGAAGGTCAGAACAATGAGTCATCTTCCTAAGGCAGAGCCACATCAGAGAGACCTTCAAGGAGTCAAGTACTTACTCAGAGGCCTTTGAAAGAAGAGGAGAAAAAAAAAAGAAAAATCACATAAATGAAAATTGGCTGAAAACAAGCACCAATTGTCTGTTTTTGGAGCTATTGTGCCTTCTGCAATGTGTCAGTAAGATGGGTGATTATAGCACATTATAGTAAAAGACAATCTTCTACAGAAGTTTTGAGAGAGTCACTGATTGGTTAGCAAATCTACAAAAGATGAGGAAAATGAATAGCAATAAAGGGAGGGAATACATTAAAAAAATAATGAACCGAAATCCGACACAGAAGCTCCTAAAAATTCCTTTTTTTTTTTACATGAGTACTAAGATGTGAATGAAAGATAAAAAGATGAAAGAAGGATGTAAGACGTCTTCCTAGTCATGGCATACATATATTTTTTTGTTTTCTAGTTGCAAGTAACAAACCAAGCCTTCCTTCCCCCTGGTCTGGTGTCTGCAAACCACATTGCTGAACAAAATCCTGGCCAAATCAATGGGAAGAGTCACGGTGACTGCAGGGGAGGTTTTTATGCATCCATCCCATGGGTTGTTGCTTTTTCAAACCTTCTTGTGTCTGTAGCCATGAACCCTAAGGAAAGATGGAAACACAGGGATTCTTATCTGTGTTCAGAGTGAACCAGAGCACCAAAGAGCAGCTGAAGGCTGAGCAATTCTCACAAAGCCAGCTCACAGCACCCAGGGGTGCAGCAATTCCAGAGGAGGCAACAAGGTTGGTGAGGGGCTGGGAACACAAACCCTGTGAGGAACAACTGATGGAGCTGGTGTTGATTAGCCTGGAGAAAAGGAGACTCAGAGGTGACCTTATCACTCTCTATAACTTCCTGAAGGGTGGCTGTGCTCACCTGGGGGTTGGTCTCTTTCTCCAGGCAGCAACTTACAGAACGAGAGGACACAGTCAGCAGTGCCAAGGGAAATATGGGTTGGATATTAGGAAAAAGTTTTTCACAGAAACAATAATAAAGTATTGGAATGGTCTACCTGGGGAGGTGGTGGATTCACCATCTCTGGATGTGTTTAAGGAAAGACTAGATGTGGCACTTGGTGCCATGGTTTAGTTGAGGTTAGGGCTGAGTTGGACTTTATGATCTTGGAGGTCTCTTCCAACCTAATGATTCTGTGATTCTGTAATTTGGGCACAATGTGTGTGGAGCTCAGCCCTGGGCCTGGCTCCTGCACTGCCTTTCAGCTTGCTTGGCACGTTGTTCCAGAGCAAAGCAGAACCGGGTTTGTACGTGCTCCAGCCCAGAGCCAAGGCTGCTGCCCTATCAGCCCACACAGTGCCAACATTTGGTCAATGGCAAAGCCTAGAGGCTGAAACTTCTCTAAAGTCATTCAGCAATGGATGTGAAAGCGAGATGTTGCTCTGCATTACGAATACTTTTGTTACTATTAAAAATATTTGCTGTTTCAAAGCAGGGTGAGGAGTCAGAAATACATTCCCAAATTTTGAAATGTCTTGGTTTAATGTCAATAGCATATACATTAAACATGTAACTTAAAACTTATTTCAAGTTTCATGAGTTTTAAGTGATCAAAGTACAGTGAGAGGCACCTCCTATAATAACCACTTAAAAAGTACATTTCAAGTAACTTGTGCTCAGAATCTCTCTTTGCTACACAAAAGCCTGGTTCTTAACCCTGATTCTTCTTTTTAAACCACCCTTCAGTCATAGCAAATTCTATAATTTTACTCAAAGAGTACATTAAGTACGAAAGCTCATGAAACCTTCATTCAATAAATAAGCCAGAGTAAGTCTGACAAAATAGGACATCAAATTACACCTAAAGCACTTCTGACACGTGCCAAAGAACAACCATTTGCACAGCAGACTGGCAAAACTCTGTTAGGGCATGAGAGAAAGTGAAATCATTCACTATCCTAATGAACTTTCAAAAGAAAACTGTGAAATTAAACAAATTTTCTTACAGTTGTAACACTTTGGTCTCATTCAGCCACAGATGTGGCATTGATAACATTGGAACATTATTCCTGTACCCTTCCCAAATGCAGGTGCTATCTCCCATTCATCATACCTTTTGCCATCATTATGGCACTAAGGCCACAAGTGTACTATCTCCAGATCATAATGAGAACTGGTGAAAAATTATTTCGTTTTCCACTTTGATATCACCTTTGTCACAGTGCAAATTAATTCTGTGCCATCTGGGAACACATATAGTTACAGCACTTTAAGAAATATGTTATGCAACTCTGACTTCTCAGTATTCTGGTACACTTCGTTCCTTCCAAGCTCCTCTCTTTATAACATTCCTTGATAAGCCTACTTCCCTTTTAGGTACCAATTAATGAATATGAAGTCTGAGTAACAGCCCTGTAAAGCAATGAAAAGGCAGACAGTCGACATCAAAATGAGAGTGGAGTGCATTCTGAATGTCTGCCCAGACTACACATTCCCTATGGGATAATAAAGCAGTTCAAAAAGAGAGCACTGGAATGGCTACTCTATCAAATTAGAGTATGTAGAAAAGGTCAAAGCAGTAGAGCACAATGATATAATTCACAGATTATACAAGGCATTAAAATTCTGATATGACATTCTTTGGGANAAGACTGAGGAGCAATCCTATTTGCTATCAGAAGCAAAGAAAGCCATGGTCATGTTTCACCATAAGAGTTTACAGATCTAATATTAAACATGCCATGACAAGGGAGTGTAACAATTTTAAAGACAATAAAAATGCAATTGAAGAACCTGATGAAAAGTAGAGGAATCAGCAGGAAGATTCCCACGGCTTGAACGGGCATCGTATCAAGCTTTTGATCACTCCAGTTATTTCCCTATAATTTACAGGTTTTATTTTTGTAACCCAAAAAATGAATAATACAAACTAGACCAAGCTGAGGCTCACCCTAGCCATCACCATTTGACTCACTGCTTGTGTGTCACAGCGAGACAAAAATAAAGAAGTGGCTGCAGTACACTGTGGAAAAGAAATCCACAGGAGCAGCACAAGTCCAAGGGCAAGTCCACTTTGACTGAGGCAAATACAGGAAATTTTCTGAATAAGATTCTTTCTTTAAAATTTAGAACTGAAGGAAACAGCGAGATTCAATAGTAAATTCAGTTAAAACTACTTTGATTTTTAATACAGTTATAATTCTCAGAATAGTTATCTGGGGAATACTTAAAGTCCAGCTTTTCACTAACATTACACCATGTTCCTTCATCTTTGACACAGTAGTAGCATTAAAGCTGGTCATAAAATTTTAAGTCAGAAAGGACATAAGCTACAAAGAGGTTCCTTTTTTCTACCAGTGCAACAATGCTAATACAAATGTAGATTTTACATCCCATTATCTTTGGTGATTAAAGGTCAGCTTGTACACTGGCCAAGTGGTTTGAGTTCATGCCCTTAACTCACGAAAACTTCCCTACTGGGGAAAAAAGGTCAGGAACAGAACCATAAAGAATACTGTGCTTGATGATCTAACATGCTAGCTTTATCATTTCTTTCCTGTCCGTAGAACCACAGCAGGTGAAAGAGTTGTCTGTGTGTTCTGCAGCCAAATCTCAGAGGCAGGATTTCTTGCTCCAGACTTTCCATTCAGCCCATGACTGAGATTGATTTGCCCTCATTTCTTGTCCTCCTCTTTGTACTTTAGAGGCAAAGAAGGCTGCACCATAGCTCAAACGTTTAGGCTGGCAGCTTCAAAGATACACTCTGCTAAACACTCAGTGGTGCCTTGGCCTTTAAGAGGATGTATCATTTAGTAGTAGCATAATTTCAAGCCAAATATTTAAAGAAATTTTCAGGGTTTCACCATTTTTGAACACTTAAAACCTGCTTGCTTATGTAGAACATGCAAGAAAGACTGGGAATCTTTATTTTAAAGGTACCAAATAAATTATTTCTACTCTTCCAGTGCCATCCCTAGCTGTTAGCAGCATTGCTTGCATAGAATACTCCAGCAACACAGGCCAGAGCACCAACAGAATGAGTTAGAGAATAATCTACTGTAACAACTCTTCAAATATGAAATCACAAAATCACTGGGTAATATAGACTGGATGGGACCTCTGGAGGTCACCTAGTCCAACCTTCTGCTGAAAGCAGGACTAACTTCCAAGGCAGATGTGCTTGCTGAGGACCTGAATGAAATAGGCACAGGCACTACCCAGGAAATCACATTTCCAGGTGAATGTTAGACCACGGTGTGAAGATCCCTGTTATGTTCTCTCTGGCCTTATGGATCATTGATGTTTTTTTCAAAAGATAAGTCAACCTCAAAAGCTCCCT
>VXBB01012525.1:594628-611869 GCA_013399915.1 Illadopsis cleaveri
TTTCAAGCCAAATATTTAAAGAAATTTTCAGGGTTTCACCATTTTTGAACACTTAAAACCTGCTTGCTTATGTAGAACATGCAAGAAAGACTGGGAATCTTTATTTTAAAGGTACCAAATAAATTATTTCTACTCTTCCAGTGCCATCCCTAGCTGTTAGCAGCATTGCTTGCATAGAATACTCCAGCAACACAGGCCAGAGCACCAACAGAATGAGTTAGAGAATAATCTACTGTAACAACTCTTCAAATATGAAATCACAAAATCACTGGGTAATATAGACTGGATGGGACCTGTGGAGGTCACCTAGTCCAACCTTCTGCTGAAAGCAGGACTAACTTCCAAGGTAGATGTGCTTGCTGAGGACCTGAATGAAATAGGCACAGGCACTACCCAGGAAATCACATTTCCAGGTGAATGTTAGACCACGGTGTGAAGATCCCTGTTATGTTCTCTCTGGCCTTATGGATCATTGATGTTTTTTTCAAAAGGTAAGTCAACCTCAAAAGCTCCCTGAGCTGGTTAGAAATGCTGGTCAGAGTCTGCTTCCTGCTTAGCACAACAGAGGAAGGAGCTTGATTGGCATGTCTAGAGCAATTATGAGTTAGCAAGAGTACTGATAAAGCAACACTTTAACAGCTCTCATCATCAGAAATCCCAGTCTAAAAACAGATCAGCCCACCAAATTTAAAAGCAGACAGATCTGTCAAATCATACATGTACATTCAGGCAAACAGCAGTAAAAGTCTTGACAAGAAGTCAGAGTTTTTGCTTCAAAGCAGCTATAAATCACCAGATAAACACGAGTAAGCAAGGCTCACTGATTTATTTTCCCACATCCTTCTAAGACAGTAATAACACTGGTTAAAATCTGAAAATTATAAAACTATGTCCTGCAGACATGGATTTTGCAGTATATTAACATGGGAGGAAAATCCTTACTGAGCTACTAAAACTTAATCCAACACACATTCGAATGAATGAGGAAGTGTTTTAAGTTTTTACTTCTGCAGCTCCCCAGGGAGTCTTGTCCAAGGCCCCAAGAGATCTGAAAACTCTGCCCACTCAGAGCTCTGTAGGGTTCTGACACACCAACTCTGCTGGAGCATGTCTGGAACAATGTGCAGACACCAGACAGCTTTGTTTGCTTTTTATTAAAGGTGCCTAATAAAGTCACAAACGTTCTTATTGGCTAAATCTCATAGCAGGAACTACATTGTGCATGCAGCCAACTGCTCTGCTGTTATTTAAAATGAACAGAATCAAAGCTTCCTTTTTCCATCCCAGCCATTATTATTTACATCCTGAAGCCAGCACTATACTGGAATAAAATAACTCTCACCAGGTGCACTCTTTTCTCCCTGGCAAATTAGAGCCTTGGTGCAAAATACATAAGGCTATTTGAAGTCAAGAGAGTTATGCCATAGATAAATCACCCTGGTGATATTTTAGTATTTCAAGTCATTACAACAACAAGCTTTGGCTTGTCTCTGTGATACACAGTGCAATGTTCTTTAGAGGAGTAAACCGTGCTTCTTGCAAAATGTTTCAGATGGGAGTCTCTTTACTGTCTTTTCCCATTCCATTTTAAATATTTGATATGTATGTCTTCAGGGAAAGACCCCTCTATTTGCAGTGCCTTTGATTCAAAGATATTGCCAACTCCTCCACTTAGGAAGTGCTGAAAACATATAGTTTATTACTGGGAAATCTGTGAGCTGAGATGTGTCATATTTTCTAGCCAATATGCTAGGCAAAAAGCAGCACAGAGCATTTGGTGTCTTTTACCACTAAAAGAAGAGAGATTGACCTTGCACAATAGAAGGGAAATACATTTCTAGCATTAACTAAGGCAAAGCTCCTGGGAAGCACGTGGTGGCATCAATTTCTTTTCCACCACTAGTACTGATGTGTGCACTGCCTCAGGAAATGGTGGAAAGAATAGAGGCCAGAATTTAAGAGCAAAACCACAAAAACATGAGAGAAGAAATTCCATGTACACTTTAATATTTAAAATTATATCACAAAATTGCAATGGATAACAGTACCCCATTCTGTGCAAATCATTGATTATGATCAATTTAAGCCCTGAGAAACTATATTGCAATTACAGATCATAATATTGAATTTATATCTCCAAAGAGATGAAATGGTATAGGAGTAAAGATATATAGTGTGCGTTTAGTTTCTTTTGTCGTTTTGTAAGAGAACACAAGACAGAAAAAAGTTAGGTCTTAGGTGGCCATGGTTAATTTAACATTATTAATAATTTCAATAATGAGACTAAACATATTCCAGCTCCCTACTGGGACATTGCAATTGTTGTTATTAATACAGCTATTGTTAGATTGTGCATAAATATCAGTCAGGTGACCTTGCTCTGCCAAGTAAGAGGAATAACCATTAAAAATGGTGACTAACTCTCTATAATTATGAGATTAAGTGTTACCACACTGCACAGCTTTCCTGTGAAAATTCATGCCTGGCATTGTAGAGAAGAGAATTCAGGTAAAGGAATATGTACTTGCCTATTGTTGCACACATATCTCAAAAACTGAAGTCTATTGGACTCTGGCCCAGTGAAATCATGGAAAGACTCAATAATAGATCAGGTAACGAGCCCTATAAATAGATTTTACTTTTTTTTTTTTATATTATGCATAGAATATCATCATCTAGCTTTTTACATTGCTAGAAAGTTCTTCAGATCCAGCACGTGGAGCCTGTCCCACTCAGCTGTGGAATGATTCCTTCTTACCCTGACCTCTAAAGGAAAACATTTCACTATTACATGCAAAATAAGTATTGACAACAGAACAGGAGAGAAAAACAAACCCCCATTTATAGCCTATCTTGTCTGATGAACATGTTAATAAAAATGAATTACACTGAATTACTTAAGCAAGTGTAAGAGCAAAATTCAGTTTTATGCTCTATATACACTAGAAGCCACAATTTTATTTTCTGTTCCACTTACTGTGCCCTCAGTTTGCAGATGAGCAATCAAAAACTCTTTGCCTCAGCTTTAATTGCTCACATAATCCAGAGTGTAAGTGCTTATGTAGTAATTCTTCTGATACACATTTTAAGTGTCAGTTTTCTCATTTTTTAAAGTAGTTAACAGAAACCTCACATAATCACCTTTAGCCATTATCAACACTGCTTTGTTCTTTTTTTAACACTTAAAACTTCTTTTATAGCATATGTTTATGTGATTGCAGAAGAGATCTGGTTTAGAACACTAAACCTTTGTTTCTTTCACTTGTACCGTTCAGAGATATTTGGAAGAGGGATAAATTCTGTGAAAACAGTGAATTTATTCTAAAAGAACGGGATATATTCCTCAATGCCGAAAAAAAGTACGTGAAATACACAAAAAATAAACTTGTATTTTCCCAGTTTTTTACCTCCTGCACAGAACAATGAAGTCTGTTGAAGAAAGGTTAAATGATGACCATAGAAATATAACTTTTTATAGCAATATCAGCTACTTTAAACTAATTTGAAGTCACAAAACTCTTTTTGGTGCATCAATGATTTTTACTATGACGACGATGATATGATAACCTAAGTTATTAGAAAAAGTAATTTTCCAGTTATTGTATCTAAAGGCAGTAATTACTATTTCAATAAAGAAAATGAGAACTATTAGGATGGCAAAAGAGAAGCAAATTAGCTTTATACCCTACACTCAATTAAACTATCATAGCAAGAAGGCAATGAATTAAGGTAATTTGAGGGAAGGAATGGGATTTTGTATAACAAAGTGCTTAAACTTTTTGAAAATCCACTGAAATCAAACCTAAGAGCAGCATTAGCTGTACCAACACCTGCCACGACCCTATGCAAAAACAGCCTTATAAAATATAAGTAAATGATGTCTGTTTGCACAGCCCTGCCTGTGATTTTGGCACTAAAAACTCACAGAGCTGTCCACCACAGGGACAGTTCTCTGTGCTAATCTCACCCACTGCAAAATAATGTAAATTGGGGTACCACAAACAGAGATTCCCCTCATTAAAAAAACATTTCCAGAACCTTTTAGGAACTTCCCATAACTGGAGCACTTTTTTTCTACTATCAAATTTTGGACATTGTACATTTTGCACAGACAATCAATTCAGTTTCCATGGTCTGTTTTTAAATAGGAATCCAGAATGAGAAACTTGTTTAGGAAATTGTTTTTTGCATGCTTTGAAGCAATCCAAATATTAAGTGCTCATATCTTTTTAATGATTTTTCCCTCAACTTTAGGAATTATTAATTTTTAAATAAATATGTTTCTATTATATTACACATTAGTCTAAAGTTGTTCATGGAAAATATTTACCCATCTCTTATTTTATGCCAATTCCCACAAAGTTCCTGTTTGTGACTTATAAGTTCTGTGGCAAAAAGGATTTATTTGCAATATTTTTATTTTTTTGTTTTCTGAATGTTTACATTATTTTATACAAACCATAATTAAAGAAAAAAAATATTCTTAGTGACATTTTTGTAACAAACATGGGTTTGGCTTGACCACCAAATTCTAAGAGCATGGAAAGAGAACTGATCAGCAGTGAATTTTGAATAAAGTGACTGATTCTGCAGCAAGATGAGCATTCAGGTACAAACTGTGATTCTCCTAAATCTCAAACTGAGTATTCAGTCCCTTCTGATTCAGAGAACATTGTCCTTTCTAATTAGACAAGCAATGCAAGGAAAAAACCAAAAACCAAACCAAGAAACTAATTTGTAACTCTGTTTAGCTATTAACCTGCAGCACAGTTACAAAAATTACTCTCAATATTTAGTATCTTCAAGCTATTAGCACCTGAATTTTTGCATCTAAAAACTCTGGCTATTGCACTCCAGCACCTAAATTTCACAGTTTACATCAAACTATTTTGTTTCACTGTTGAGCTCCTTCATCAGGTCTGGTGCAGCACTGAAGCAGGTTAATGAGTCTTCACACAGTAACTCCTCAGGAGTGTCATGTAGCAGAGTATTTCCCATATTAGTGCACCGTGGCTGGTGTGACATTTAATGGTAATCAAATATCATTTCTTTTAGTGAAACTGACCTAAGAATTGTCTTCAGACCCCCAAGGGATGTAGGAAAAATTAATTCTAACTTTCAGAATATTTAAGTTAGTTTAATTAAGGTATTAAAATAACGTTCAAGCTTTGAAGTGGAAGAGCAAGACAGCAAGATTTTCTAGGCTAAAAATTTGTAATTTATCATGTATGCCATTTCAAAAGTGAATCTGAAGTATTCAAAAGATAAATTCAAAGATGATCTTTACTTTCACGAGGTGAATGTGGATAAGAACAGAACATTTCAATTGGAGAGTTAGTCTCATTTTTTGCCTTAGTTACCAAGCACTGTTTTATTTCAGCTGACAGTCTCAGGAGTGCTACCAACCACATTGTTCACCTTTTAATCAAGGAAGTTGGAAAAATTACCATGTCTCCCAGAGAAGGTTCATAGGACTTTACCCCTTATCTTTAACAAACTAATGTTCCATTATATAATAATTCTTCCTAAAAAAAAAAAACTGGACATAATTTCTCCATCAGAAAAATTTGGGTTTGATTACAGAAACTTTTTTTTCCAAAGATTTACAGATTAGAATCAGGTTAGAACCTTGATTTTTTTTCAGAACAAGCCCCAGTTATTTGTTTTAGCACCTGAGCTTATTAAAAGGATGGCAAGTGATTCTGACCATCTGAACTGGCCACTGCATTCTTTCATAATTATCTTCAAATATTGTTTTCATCTTGTTAAAATTTCAGGGCTGACCCCTCCTCTGGAAATCAGTACTGGACTAGTCAGCCACTGGAATTGTATCCCTCTCCATTACCACCATATTTTTCCAGGCAGATATATATACTAAGTTTTGACTAGCTATCTTTACCAATGTTCAATGCTGGAGATTTTCCATTCCAGTTTTTAAAAAATAAAACATAACCCAGGTAGGTTTAACACAGACACTGGTAGCAGTGACTTATCTCTGTGCCTGATAATAATAACACTTGTCATCACTGTGCAAAAGTATGAAATATTTCAGGTTGAAGAAAAAATCTCAATGCAAAACAAAGACTTTAAGTCCTAGGAAACAGGAGTTGTGTCTCTCCAATGCTATGACTAGAATCAAATGTTACACAGTCCATCAAGTGCAGGGTGGTAAGGAGGCACTTTAACAAAAAGACTGTATCCAAAAAACAAAAAAACTGCATCCAAAACCAAAAATGATGTTGCAAGAGATGCTTTTTTCCTCCCATCATACTCAGCTCTGCAAATTCATTTTTGGAAGAAAGCCCACTAGTGAGGCAGCAGTGTAATTAAAATACTGAAATGCAGTAATACCACAATGCATTGTTGCCCTGGTTCAAAAGAAATATTACTGTTAGTACCAGAAATATTACCTCCTTATTTCTTTGATTACTGTGCTTGTAGCACACTCAAGCAGTTGAACCAAGTTTTCTTGATTTATTGTGTATTTCACTGAAGGGAACATTTTACCTACTAAAGTAGGTATTAAAAATCCAGTAAGGAAACTTCTCAGAAATTCAACATAAACCCTCCCTCCTAAAAAGAAAATTCAATAAAAGCTCTGAAATATTATCCTATACAGCAAAATCTCCGTGTTCATTTGATATAGATAAGCCAATTAAATATTTACTGTTCCTGGCTTCCTGTGTATAACTAAAGTCCTAACACAATGAAATCAGGTTTTAAATGACTGAATTTTATTCACCATGGTAAAATTACCCCCCCAAAAAAGAATCAAATACATTTTAAGTTGTAAATCACTTTTATTTTTCCTATATTTTTTTTCAGTTATAAATGAATCATTTCATTGATTACAATTATAATTGTGCTAAATTATTCTGGCAGAATAGGAATGTCCAAAGATCTGCAGTATCGTTACAAGTGTGAAAAGTTCACTAGCTTCCCACATGTGGATAGCACATAGGTATTATAATTTAAGTGTTCTGTGGTACTGAGAACAACAGATCCCACCTCTCTTCTGTCTGAGGTGGCTCAGACTGGGATAATTTTTTTCAAAATTTGGTCATGACTGCAGAAATTTCACCTGGCTCTGCTTGGAGCAACATTCCTCCAGCTTCTTGTACATGCAAAGGAATTGAAAAGTGGACCTTTAGAAAGTAATTATCTTCAGTGAAGGTAAACTTCCATATTACAGAAGAGGATGTATTTGGTTGTGTTGATTAGTTAATAATTAGCTCTTTGCTGATTCCCTATCAGGCATCCAGACCTTCCTAAGTCTTATTTTTAGGTTAAGTCTTCTTGATTCTTTTACTGAAAAAAAAAAAACTCAGATCAAAGATACCTGACAGCTCAGTGCTGCAACTCTGAGCAAGCCTCCTTGGGGATCTACCAGCCTTGATACCCAGAGCCTATTGAAGTAGGAAATAAATAATCTATATTTAAATTCAAAAATACTACAATCTGCTGAATAATTTATTTTAGGAGCTTTAAGTTTTTCATGAGACCAATGAAAGAGAGAGGGTTAACTCCTTCATGGTACTTATCTCCCACATATAATGTGGTAAAGATGACAATGAAAAGATATTCAATATTAGTGTTGCTGTAACATTTTGCTAAAGTACACGAGATTTTGTTACCCTTGTGGGATCAAGCTGAAGAGATTTTGTAATTTTTCATTTATGTCATATGCACACTGAGGTATAGGTGACATCATACTCAATCTAATGCTGTTTCACTTCCTGAATCAGCCTGTAGATCTTAAATCTTGTCTTGTGATACAGAACAAAGGCAAAAATAGTCATTTTTATCCAGTCCATTGCTATTACAGGGATGGGCCCTCCTGAGAGAACTTTTGCAAGTGGATTTGAAGGCAGTGACAGACCTGATGAGCAAAACAATGAGCTACAGTCAGACACTTTTCTCTGCCACAGAAACCCCAGAGAGAAGTGTCCATCTCCATGCCAGAAGTGACTGAGGGACAATAACTGAATACAGCAGAAATCAGACAGCCTGTCTGTTCATAAGTGTCTATATGTCTATTCATAAGTGTTCATACTCACGAATTCATAACTCAGCAGCATCTTAACTGACACAACAAAAGTACTCCAAATTTCCAGCAACCAATTGTTTACATTCATTGCATATGCAGATGATTTTTTAATGGAAGTTTAACAGGTAACTAATCCTTGTTGCCTTTCTAATTCTTCTGAATTTTTCTAGAAGCAAAAGGAGCTGGCGAGTCTTAACCACAGTTATAACATGCTTTGCTAGAATTTGGGCAAAAATGTACATCAGGCCTCTCTTACCTGGACAATCTGTAAAATCTGAAATGCTATAAAAACTTCACTCAGCAATCATGTATTTTAATTTCATATTTTAAGTATGGATTACTACTGAAAGCAAACATGATGTGGAACTGAGGAGAGAAAAAAATTGTATTCTTTATGTAGTAGTAAAATATGGGAGTGTAATGAAATGCTGATTAAGATCTGGAGTGTATTGCCCCTCAGTATAACAGAGAAGCTGAAAGGTAAATTTTACTGGGGAGAATTTGCACAGAGTCCCTTTACAATCCTAGACAGAACTACCAGAATTTTTTTTTTTAATATCCCTGAAAACGCATACTTTATACAGTCTTCTGCAGTAAAAAAAATGTGAAATCTGCAGACTGTAGAAAATGCCCATTTTTCAAAGAATTGACACTATGAAAAGGCACATAGGTACCACTGGAAGCCTGGAGTATGTGGGTACATCCTGGACTATTTGTGACACTGCTGAGGTACCATCCTCACTTTCTGCATTTCAGAGTAAATGCAGAGAGGCAAAGACTTAGTGGAAAAAAAGGTGCACTTTTAACTATTACAAAGCATGTCATTAGGGCGGGTCTGAATTCTGCCTCCATCCAAAATCCTTGTTTTGCTTCAAAGCACAGCAATCTCTGAAAGTTCCCACATCTTTGCATTTTTCTATTCACGGTTTTCATTGAAACATAAAACATCAGCTAAATGCACTAATTACTCCTAAATATTCATGGCAGCCCTTCTCTCAGGTGTGGGAGATGACTGCAGCCATAAGTGTTTGACCACCAAAGGCAGCTCTAATCCATGACCACCAGGAATAGCAGGTGTTAGAAAATAAACGGAGCACTGTGGAATACACAGCAAAGGGCTGGGGTTTGCAGTCACCAAGCACAGACAAGAACTCACCCACAAACTGAAGGACACTGCACAGTTCTCACTGCCAACAAACTGAAGATGTTCCTTAAGCAGCAACTCCAGTGGGACTCTCCACCCCAATAAGCTCCCAAATGCACTGATGGAGTTTGCCCCATTCAGCCTAAATTGCCCTGCACATACTGGAATACCAAGTAGCTCACCCTTTTTCTCATTATGTGTCTTGGGGAAAAACGTGACAAATGAGTGATTTATTATCTGATTGCCCAGGTTGGTTATTGAGTAGCTGGACTCTGACTCACAGAGCAGGATTACTGAGAAATCAAAGGTAGAACTTGCATTTAATATAATAGTGCATCTTTACTAATTGAAATTTAGGAAAAAAAATAGTTTCCTAGTAAGAGTTGAATTACATGGTAAGTCAGGGAGAAGAAAATAGGTAATTACTTAGACCTAAACAGCCCAACTAGAAGATTTTTTTTTTTAATTTAACATATAATTCTATACCACTCTCCATTACCACAAACATCTTACGTATATTCAAGCACTAGTAACGTCCTATTTATTGAGTCCACTTTTCTACATGACCTTATATGAAAAGCATAACTCACAAAAGAATGGTCATTGAAGCAGAGGCCAATAATAACTTTACAGCAAAACTGAAATGCAGTTACTGAGGTGCAACTCCACCAAACTGAGGACAATTATTTCAGATTTGTGCCGTTTGACTAGAGCAAAATCTAGTTACATCTATTGTAACAGGTGACACAAGTATTTGGAGGAACTTTGCACGTTACTAACTTCAAAACCAAAACGTGTATGTGCTCTCGATAATGTCATTTCAAACTGCCTTTACCACTCAGTGGCAGGTATCTATCATTTCCAAAAATTTCAGGCACGCTTCCTATTCATTCTGCTTCCAGAAGTAGACTGCTAGCCTTCATCAAGTCAGCTCGCCACTGTGAACAAATGCAACTCGTCAATGTCAAGACTGTATAATAAGACAAGAAAGCAGAAAACTGCTTGAAACCTCTTTTTTATCCTGAAATAAACAGCTCCGGAATATTTATAAGTTCAGTATTTCTGTTCATCTCATGTATTGATTTAAAGTGACACATAAAAATAAAAAGGAATATGGATAATTATTTAAGCCAGAAACAGTAGCCCACTAAATATCAGGCTTTTGATTAAGGTATCCAAGTTATGGTCTTTTTTTTATATATGAGACACAGACCTCAGACAGACCTCACTCAGCCCTTGGTGACATCTATTACATGGGTTGTCCCACTAAAATTATTATGTTCTAAGAGTTACAAGACTCTAATTTCACAGTGCAGCTGAAAGGTTGGAAGGGCCTGATTTGGAGCCAGAGTAAATAAGTTGCTTTTTGGGCTTATACACTGAGCAAATCTACTATTTTAAATTTCCCATGTAGAAACACTGACTGCTGTATAACTCACTATTTCTTGTGTAATATGGTTGATTACTGAGTTAGGGGCAACAAAAGGCATTTATTTCATTCCCAAATCATTCAAAGCTAAACAAACATATAATCTCAAGGCCAGACTCACCTATGCAGACACCACATCCAAAAGTGAATAAGGTTGGTTACAAAAAGTCTCATTCTAAAACTAGAGTGAGGATTTTGCATTATGTCCTTTTGTGCAGCGTTCACACACACATAGAAGCAGCCTACATGAGACACTGAATCCCATATAAATTAAAGATGCAAGTGAAGTCTTTGGCACACTCTTTCCAGTCAAGTAGCAAAAAATAAAAATCAGTATTTTATCACGATTCACAGTGACAAGGTTGAAAATGCCAGAGTAGCACTCACAGTCATTTTAAAATTTGTAAACAACATGTTTAAGTGACATACATATTTAAGAGCTTGGAAGGAAAAGAAAACCAAAACCTAACAAATATTTCAGGCACTATAGTGGCAACTATATGGGAATACAAATCTTTTTAAGTTAAATAAAGTCTTATTCACAATTACATTTTCACTACAAAAAGGCTTAATGAGACAGCTTAACTGAGAGAAAATAATTTCAAATAGCACTCAAGAAAACAACCTGTTTAAACAGCATGCCTTTGCCTCTTACATAAAACAGCAAACCAAGAACATCCCTAGTAAACATGGAAAAAGGTTTCTTTCCTTAATCGATGCATCAAGTCCAACTTTGCAGAGTTAATTTTAGAACAAAAATCCGAGGATGCAGGTGCTACAATGATAATTGCAAATGATTTTGTTCTGGAAAATACATCATTCATACACACACATCCTCTCCCCAATCAAGTTAATGTTACAATTCACTGTAAAAGTGTTGAAACAACTGTTTCTTCACTGGGGAAAAAAACCCAAATCCTCACTTACAAAGAATAATCAACATAGAGCCCTTGGAAATCAGTAATTACCACATTTTAGTCAAAAATTACTTCTGATGAGAGAATTTCACAGTTCACTGTTAATATGTAGGAAAGATTTCTGTTTCCTCACTTTTTTCTTTTATAAAAGATTCCATTTAAGGACAGTTCAGTTTTCACCCAGGGGCAATAATGGACAAAACAATTCATAACAGATCTGGGATGCACTTATTCAGTCAGGTGTAGCAGCCAGTAGGGACTATTCCAACATCAGATCACACACAACACAGTTGTAAACTGTATTGAGGTGTTTGGGTTATTACAGGGACTCAAATTGTTCTTACATGAGGCTATTATTTCCTTGAGAGATACTTTGTATAGTGTAGGATTCTCTCTGCTGGTACACAAGTTTATTTTTGAGTAGGAAACCAATTTGTCACCTCTCATCACCCACTTGGTGGATGATGGCAAGTGCAGCAACCTTAGTGGTGATACTTTGCTCTTAGTTCCTGAAAAGAAAGTGAGTATTTTGCCTGAAATACCATCTCAAATCAATTATGAGCTCAGTGGCAACAGTTGGGATACTCAGGGCACTTTTAAACGTGGTCATCCCAGTATTGACCTACACTTCACCTTGAGACAGCTTTTGGAGAAAATAACAGGATTTCATAAGCTCTGCACAGCACATTTTATAGATTTCTGGCAGGTCTGATTCAGTGTATTGAACAACTTGAGGCAGCTGATCAGGTGCCCTTGAAAGGACACAGTATTGACAGAAGAGCTGCAGAAAGGGCTGGAGAGCTGTGTTTGTGTCAGTAGCAGGCTGGGCTACTCCTACTGCCTCTTGTGTTATATTTACATGCATTCAACCAAAGAGAAGATTCATTATCACACACAATTAAGCTCCAAAGCAAGCCCTCAACATAAATATTAAGGACACTTCAACTCCAGAGCATGACCAGCTCAGTAGCCTTCAAATCAAGAGTACAAAAACATGACTGTGATTACTGGATGAAATACATTTACTGTGTTCTCAATACTCAGGTGATGCCTCAAGCCACATCTACATTGATAAAGGAAAAAAGTTTCTGTCAACAAAATTAAAATCCAGGCTCTCTGATCATCCATACTACTTAATTCTTAGCTTACTCTCTAATTTGTTTTGACAAGTCCAGTCCTCTCTTTGCAATACAAATCTGCTCCAAAGGGGATGGCCCTAAACAATGGGGGAATGATCAGCCCATGCCAGTTAGCTTCTGACTGTAAGAAAGAAATGCAAAAAGCATCAGGATAATGAATAACTGAGCAACGAGGAAATTGTGCAAAGCTTTCAAAATGTCGATTCTCAGTGGCATCAGGTCTTTTCTAATTACCTTAGATGGCCTAGTAAAAATTATTATATCCCTTTTTACATATATTCTTCCATACAGCTGTATAGCACCTTCCTTTTGTTCCATTTTACCAAATATTTAGCATCTATTATATTTTATCTCACATGGAAGTTTTTCTAGTTTTGAACATGTTTTTATAATGTCCTCAATGCAATTTAATGGCATACTACTTGTTCTTTAAAAATATTTCATCCATGCATATTCTGCATTTAACTAGGAATGCTCTAAGTTTAAACAGAATGAAGTTAATATGAAATGCAATACAAAATGTATGCATTTAACAAAATTAAGATTGTTAATTGAAATACATATTGTAAAATTACACAAGATAAAAGCTAATAAACATCAATGTGAGCAAACATGATGACAAATAGAACCTCTGCTGTGCACCATCTTTCAAATTTCAACATTTTTGGATGGTTGACTAAATACACCAATCAATAAGCCAAATTCTGAGATGATTCAGGAAGCATTGAAGACTTCAAGCTTTGCCAAATGATTTTATAACCCAACAATCCTGTTAGGAAAACCTCGGTGTGCATTTAGATTTATAAATTATCAATGGAGAGGAGCAGTAATTTTTGTAGGTACTGCCTTGGCTGACACGCCACAAATTGAATTGAACAGCAGCAGCCCAAAAGCATCTGCTGGTATAGCCAAAGCTTTCTGATCAGGAAATGTTTATTTCCATTAGGAGTGAGACAGGAAATCCAATCAGAGTCTGAGTCTCAGCTAATAAGCTGTGTACTTTCTTTATTTAAAGCACACTTGTGCAGAAGAATCACTAGGCCACAGTAATTCAAATTCCGGACTAATTTTACATATAACAACCATCCTGTGGCCTGCAAGTTGCAGAGAGGCATTCTTACCCATGTACAACATTTCCTTTCATTTAATGCAAGTTTTTGACTTATATAACTTTATTAGCTTCTGTGAAGAATGTTGAGAAGCATTCACTCTGTGTACAACTGTACCAACAACTTCCTAAAAATTTCACCTCAAGAGATGGGTTTGACTCTAATATTCACATGCAATACTGCATGCACAGCTAAGATTGTTCACTATACCTTTGTTGTTATGAACTTATCCTGTTCTACAGCATCATAAGCTCAACACAGTCTCTTACAGGGTGACATTAAAATCTCCTCCAATTCACACTACACGGGGCTGCAGAGATTGAACAGAGATGCAGACTTGCCTAAAGCTTCCCAATGTTCCCCTGAATGGAGCACTCTGATGAATAAATGCAGAATTTCCTGTTTCAGCTCAGCCAATGTATTTTTAGAAGAGTAAAATCACCTCAGCAGAGCACTATTTTCAGTTCTGGCTCTAAGAAGCTTCCTAAAGTCTATTTTGCAGAGTGAATAGACAAGATGTGCTACTGACCTAAAAAGCAAGATGAGGTTGGTGCTGTGAACTGGATACCAATTTTAATGGGGTTATTGCTGTAGAATTTGGCTTAGCCTGTGCCATTGCACTACTGACACACTTCCAGCCTCAGCATCTGTCAAGCCAACTTTCATTTAAATTGAGAGTTTGCTATTTTATGATTTTGCTTGGTGTGAAACCAAAACCAAAGAAGCAACCATTTGTAATCAAGCTTTATTTTGATTTCCAAGGATTTCTACTTTAAAAGATGAACGCTTCAGTGGATTGAAAATAAGTAGTTTAAGAAACTGAAACAAGGTCAAGTAGCAAGTATGAGCTCTGTAACTGGCAAGAGTGCAAGTACATATTTGGCATTTTGCAGAACCTTCAGGCTTAGTTTGATTAGTTGTTAAAATTATGACTTGCCTACAGGGAGAACCACAATAATTGGTATAGGTCATAGATAATCAAAAGTGTCTCTCCCAGTGGGATGAAACCTATTAAAATCAGATATTTAAATCTCTTTACACTTGCATATTCACTTCACGTGCAAAATTATTTGTCCCAAATCTTAGTCTCCAAGGAAGACTGCAGACATTTTTCACTGTTCGTTATTTTGTGCTAATTAACAATTTCAAGAGGTTTGAGAAAGACAAAGCTCAATATACCCCAAAGAAATTACTCTTTTTAGATGCCAGATTTTTGCTTTATCTTGTTGAAAGAATCAACATTAAACCTTTGAATGTTTAGATTATTTCAGATAACATCTCAAAGGCTAATACCTAAAAAACAATATTAAATACAACCCATTATTTCTATTGTGAAGACCTGAACTTAAAAGGAACGTTAATCAGATTAATTTTGATTACTCTTTGTAAAGAAAATGGCTTTGCTACTGAGACAGCTTTTGCACTTTTCCATAATAATTATTGTTATGGCAAAGGAATCAGATCAAATCAAGCATTATTTTGTCCAGCAAAGTTTAAAAATAATGAGAAAACCAGTAGATAAATAACCAGCCAAGCTGTATGATGCCATGAAATTTATTTATGTAAAAAGTAATTATCAGTGCCTGATAAAACCCTACACAAGGCAAATAGATGTTTAGATGACTGACAGCGTCTGCCTGAACTTGTGCAAAGCATTGGACACCACCCCACACTACATTCTTGTCTCTAAACTGGAGAGACATGGGTTTGATGCAGGTACCACTTGGTGGATAAGGAATTGCTTGGGTGTTCTCACTCAAAGAGCTGCAGTCAATGGCTCCATGTCCATGTGGGGACACGTGCCAGGCTTCCTCAGGGTTCTTACTGGCACTGTCACTGCTCAGCACATTTGAGTGGTGACATGGACAGTGGGACTGAGTGCACCCTCAGCAAGTCTGCCAACGACAACCATGATTTTATGATTCTAAAGGAAAACAGCACTTAGTAGTACAAAGCTTTAGAAAATTAATTGTTATTCAACATAAAGGAGACCCTTAAGATATGACTTAGAAACCTACTGCTCAGATCACTGTAATTATAGTGGTTTTGTTTAAAAATAAAAAGCAAAACTTCTCTTTTCACCAGGACAATTCAACAAGAGAATAGAAAAGAATTTGGAATCCTAGCTGCCCCTGGAGCATACATGTAGCGCTTGACAGTTGTCCTCAAGTTTGAGCTTTAAAGCTTTAGCTTTCTGGCACCATTTTAATTACACATAACTGTCTGTTTGCCAGTCTTGCCATTGGTAATGTCACTTCAATCAGCTGTTAAAATTCCTTTGAATAATTATACAATATTTTTTGCAGCCCTTTGATGACTCACACAGCCCTTCAGTCTCTGGGAATGCTTGGCTTTGATTCTCTGTCCTCAAAGTGTAGAAACAATGCCTTTCTGTACTTATCCAGTAAATGAAAATGTGTAAATGGAAAGCAGGAAGAAGGCAGAAACCATGGTTACTTGTCAGTCAAGTCAATATACTAAAACAGATGTTACTCATCTTGACAACATCACAGCTCATACAGTGCAGTAGCACTATTGTTCCTAACAGTTTCACTGTTGTTCATTATTTGAAATATTTTCCACATTTTCATATTCATGAAAATGCTATGAAAGAGGTGTTAGATCTTCAAAAGATTTCATTCAGTCGAGGCTGAGTGTGAATTCAGTCCTTGTGCAGAAAAAGTTACATGAGAATGACCATTAAACTGTTACTAGTGATATAATTTTTCTTACCAGGTTATAGTGACATATTGCTTAATTAATGATTTCTGTTCTTGCCCAGGGAGTGTTCCTTTAGGTACCAATGTAAAGTTGTTTATGGGCTGTGCAACAAATGGATTCATCTCAATCATGGGAAAGAGAAAGTCTCCAAATCAAGGCAGGGCAGCAAAATAAGCACTCCAAAGGCACTTGGCACTGAAAGAGATTACACAGAGGCAGATTTGCCTAACCCTTTAAATGGAGTCCTGGTTACTCACCATGACATCTATTAGAGCACCGTGTTGCCATGACTATCTGCATCGTGTTTTGAGGGAATTGATGCTGATGTAGGCAGGGTCTGGAGCAGCAGTGTAGGACTGCAACCACATTGTGAAAGTGTGAGTCTACAGATCAATCCATCCTCTGGGTCTACAGTTCAATTCACCAGCTGCCACTCCTCAAAAAAAAAAGTCACCAAAAAAAGTCACCAAAAAAAAGTCACCAAAAAAANTCAAAAAAAAAAGTCACCAAAAAAAGTCAACCAAAAAAAGTCACCAAAAAAATGACACCAAAAAAAATGACACCAAAGGGGGTGACTGAACAGTGGGACAGGATCATGCAGTGGGGACAGGGCAGCTGAGGACCATGGGGTTAAGAGCAGCACACTTGAGACCTCTGATGGAAAAGGCAGAATTTTTTTTTAATTATTATACATACTTCCTTTTTTTTTTTTTTTTTTTTTTTTTTTATGCCCTC